>VDFB02227482.1:0-10709 GCA_007258455.2 Sequoia sempervirens | reverse complement strand
ATGACATATTCTATGTCTAGCTGATGAGCAGTTTTGTAACCTTATGTTTTGTACGAGTCACTGTGACCTTGCAGAAGTCTTTCTAAATGGTTACACATTGGAGTCTTCAGTGTGACATGTTGTGTTCGATATGTTCTCTTACCGCATGGAGATCTTTGGCCAATAGGCCATACATATCGTTTATCGAGGAGACCCTTGGCCGAAAGGCTTAGTTCGAGAAGAAGCCTCAGCGATGAAGAAAGGTCTCACCGATGGGGGAAATCTTGGAGTCTTCACGGTGACACAATGACTTCAGTATGAAGTTTCAGCAGCCGATGGAGAGTCTCGCCAATGATGAGGGGTCTTCGGTATAACTCTTCGCGAACGGTGGTGTCGAGGTAACTTGGAGAACTCGGTAAGAACTCTCAACGAAGAGTGGTATGGCTCACCGATAGCATTTTCTTGGTGTCCTCGAAGTAACATGTGATGGCTTGGTGAGAAATATTACCGATGTGTGAAGTCTTTCCGAACATTCGGTGCTCGATTTAACTAAAGGGGTCTCAGTGTGAAGTCTCAGTGACGAATGAAAGTCTTGCCGATTGCTGATCACTTTAGAGAAAGTCTTTGAACCTCAATATGATCTCTTGGTGAAAGATGATAGTCTCGCCGATGTAAGTTCTATTGTCTATGTGACTTTTGAACCTCGATATGAAGTCTTGGCGAAAGCGATGAGTCTCGTCGACTGGTGGGTGCACATGGATTAACATGAAGGCTCAGCGTGAGGTCCTAGCGAGAGCGATAGTCTTGCCAAAGGGAAAAATGAAGTTGATGCAACAAGTGAACTCGATATAAGCTCTTGTCGATTGTAAGGATTCTTGGCGATATCGAATGTTGACTGTGTTGGCATCGGGGAGACACGGACAGTGTCTCACCGATATGACAACACAGCTTGACATGGTTATCATAACGTGAGCGCGTTATTAACCAGTAGAGATATGTTCATTTAGTATTAAATAACATGCTCGCATTATCACTAAAATGGTAAAAAATCACAATATACCCGTGACGTTGGCCCACATTCTACATATTCTCCTGGTTTTGCGAGTGCTCCGACAAAAAGTAGCTTTTTGGTGATTAAGTGAAGTGTGCATGCATGATTTTGAGATTCCATCACCTTTTGAATGTTCTTTCCATCACCTTTGCATGAAATAGTAGATTTTTCATGTTGAGAGGCATATAATATCAATTCAAGCTTCTAAATTATAGTGATAATTGATAATATACAATTGGAATTTGAGTGTTCCAGCGACTTTCGTTGTGTCAAATTTTTGAGGAGTTTCCAGGGAAGGAAAGAAGCAAAGGTCGCGATAATCGCGGTAGAAACCCTCTATTTGAAACTTTGCTTTTAGGCATGTGAAATCTTTGTACATTTTCTTTCATTCTATTATGGTCGCTTTCATTTTTGCTTTCGTTTAGCTTATTCCATGTTGATCAAATTGTTTGTTTTGAGATGCAATATCGACAAGCTAAGCCATCAACAACATCATTTTTAGGGAACTTCCTTCCCAAATCAATAAAGAGTAAAAGATCAATTTATACAAAATTTGTCAAATTCATCCAAAACTACTTTTTATTCAACCAAAATCCATTTATTTCATTTCAAGTTATAAGGCTATCAGTAGCCAATTCACCATCTCCATATAGCAAACCATTTTCAGAATCAACTTTCAAATTTTTTCTTGTCATAAACAATACAACAATCACTCATCAACTCAACTTACCCCTTCAAGGCAAAAACAATCAAACACCTCTATTCCTTAGACCTGCAATCAAACATCATCCTAGCCATTTAAGATATCTTTGCTCAAATCAACACATCCATCATCCTATCTTCACTTAAACACCATTTGTAACAACAACAAGCAGCATTAGTTTAACACTGTCACCAGATCTTTAAGATACCAATTTCATCATGTTTTGATTGTAATATTCCAATATATCAATATAGACACACTCTGACTACTTTGCATTCAAGAAACCATTGCCATATATTGGAAACATATGCCCAAATCATCAAATCTTTCACAATCTACCTTCAAAACATTACCAAGCATAGACACAATTGTGGCATCACAAATGAGACTGCTCCCAAGCACTTAACAACATTCCTTTTGTTGTTTCTACATATTATCTGTTTTTAGGAAACAATGCCAAATATCTCTAGGAGGCCAACATTCCATCTAATCGGGAGATTCCTTTTCTATCATAATGCATTTACACAATCCCAATACAAATTCTCAGGCCTATTTTGATCCTTTTCATCATACTATAAAAGTTTATACACTTATTTCACAAAACAGAGTAGAACCAACATGTTGTCTACTGGTAAAAGCCCTTAAATAGGTCAATTTATCAAAGCAAGTCATCATAGAACTACTCACTAATCCACCAAACCTACAAACAGTCTTAGGCCATGTGTAGAAACTCACAAATAAACAAGTTTCAAGATGGGAAACGCCCATCAATACACAAAATCAGTAAACACTTGATTATAGGGTGAAAACACACCAACCATGAGGGTTTCTTTAATGAAACATTTGCAAAACCTCTACAACTCCACCCAACAATTGAAACATGCTTCATTATGTCTGCAAACTATTTTGAAATCATTTCTAAGCTCCTCTACATGTTGTTTCCTTAAACCCTACTTGAAAACACCACTTTTTTGAATGAGAAAATTCATAGTTTTGTTCATGCAATAGTATCCCGACTTCTTATTTCTATTTACCCCTGCCACACACATATTCACATTGAAAAAGACACTAATGTATCCATTCCACTCCACCTACTAGCTCTACATTGGTGGAATGGCTAAGTACTTTTTAGGACTCTCTAAACAATTCTAAGGAAACCACGTAATCGAGACTTAGGGAAACTAAGTTCAAATTAGATTGATTATTTGAATTACAATTCCTACAACTTTCAAGAATGAAAGAAGTCTCTTTCCCCTGACAAGAATCAAATCTTTAGAACATGCTTGAATCAATTATGCAACCGCCTAAAACAAGAATAGAAAAGGTTTCCAAAAATAACTGAAAGGTGCAGGATTTTATTAATTTTTATGATTTTGGGATACAAGATCTACCTTTCTCGAGCTTAAAATGCTTTTTAAAGGTGTCTAAATTAGTTGAAATAAATGTCTCTTCATCTTCATAAACCCATCCTTTCCCTTCCACCAAAGACTCTTCACCTTCTTGCTTTTGTGCAATTTTACATTTTTACAATAATTGATAACTTTTGTTATAAAAAGAAACTTTTCAATAATATCACCTAGTGACCTATTTCATGGTGTAAATACATTGAAATTCATCATTTCATGACCTTCACTCATCATATTTACTTGAACATTACAAATTGAACAAATTAGCCTTTTGAAGGAATTTCATGACCTAGGTGCTCCCGACTAGTTTTGTCATGTTACAACCTTACGTTGTAAATGGGATACTTTTAAATCACACAATCTCGATACACTTTCCTATTACATTTTTAAACCACATCTCTTTGAGTATTTTGTTAAATTTTAACAATTGAGTTTCTTGTGTATGTTTCTCCAAAGCTTCTACCCAGTTATAAGCCCAAACTTCAATTAGTTAATTTTGGCTAACTTAGCACTTTTCGCGATAGGTAAAATTATTCTGGCCATGTCAAGAAACTAACCTGTTAAAAAAGAAAAAAACTAATAGATGATCAGTCTAAGCAATCAAAGATAAAAAGAGAAAAAATGGGATGAGGGAATTTCGCGGAAAAGCGTAAAATTGGGAACGATTGATGATCAAATGTTTGAAGAGTAACCTCAACTGTCAAAAAGAGAAAAGAAATTGGTAGCACAAAGGGCATGAATGCGAAAGAGTCATGCTAGGGGAGATGTAGATACCGTAGTTGGAGACACACTATCTACCGCAAGTGAATACGAAGGGACACCATTAAGCACAAGCGAATATGGAGGGACACCATCTACCACAAGTGAGTATGGTTGGACACCATCCACCACATATGAAGTTGAGAGTACATCATCACTCGGAGTTGAGGAACAAGGTATGCCATCATCCCCATGTGAACCTCAAGGTATGTCTTCTATTCCACCCTCGATCGAAGGTATGCAATCTAGCCCACCTCAATTAAATATTGATGAAATTGCTAATGTTGAGGTGTGTAGTATGTACCTAAGCATAAACGCCACCTAGAATTTTAGAAAGCCAAAAGTTTTGATTAATATTGATGAGGATATTATTTTGTAGCACATGGAAGGGCAAGATTCCGCACACTTGTAGAAGATATGTCGATAAGATTTGGCAAATGTTCTTTGAAAGGCTAAATGAGACTGCAAGATGTCAACTATTTGTTCAAATGATGCGGGGTTTAAAGTACAAAAACATCATGAAGACTCTTGGGTTGAGAACATCGAATGCATCAAGTTAAAACACTATTGTGAAGAATCTAATGGATGCTTATGACACTGTGGGTAAGACCTCACGCTCAAAGGATAGTAATGTCACACGACGTGTCATTACATCAACTGTGGTAAGCTATCAAACAAAGAGATCTCGCCTCATTAAAAAGACAAGTGAACAATTGGGAATTAGTAGAAAAACTTTATCAAAAGCCGTTCAAAGGCGGCAAAGAATTGAGGGCACTGATTCAAATGAATTATGGGCATTCTCGGGGAGACTGCCACACAAAGATAAAAAAGTTGTTGAAGCATTGAGAACACTAATTGAAGATTATTGGAAGAATAATGCAAGGCCATCTCCGAATCAAAAGGATGTCGTAAGAAGGAGAATCGGTAGTCGAAACCGTGAGCCACATCCAAAGCATTTTTTGGATACGACTCAAACCCAATTTTTTCATAAATTTCTACCTATTCCCTCAAATTATTTCAAAGATTTTTGAAAATAATAAACCTTTTATGTCAAGATAAACGTGCTAATTCTACTTTTGTTGCTGTAAACTACATATTGAATTTTTAACCATTATGTGATGTTGTTTATTGTTCCATATGTTTACATTTGCATACTCAATCCATGTTTTGCGGTGATTGTGGCATAGAAGCCCCACCAAAATCTTCAAGAAAGTTCTTATAAATTTTTTTATGTGAAATAGAGGATGGCCAAATATTCTATAGGACAACATGCTTGGATGGTTCATGCGAGCGTTGCAGTGGCTTGCAACGAATGCTAGTATGTCAACATATGGAAAGCACATATGAGGCGAGACAAAAACTAGTAGAGTTGGGGAAGTATAAAATAGTGGCATATGCTACAAAAGATGGGTCTAAAGCAAAAAGGTGTGAGTTGGTTATTCAAAAGATTCCAGTGTATCAATTCATGTCCATGTTTCATGAGAATCTAGTGTATGAGTATGCAAGGCATACCCATAGAGCCCAATGGCTCGACACACAATTCAAGCTATGCAAGGACACCTTTCCACTTGGTAGCATAGTATCAGTGGTTGACTTTGCAGAGAACTACACTCTACAGCCACAGCGTGAGGTGCATTCACAGTATTACAACTCCACACAGGTTTCAATATTTGTGCACATAGTATTCATACATGCAGCTGAAAGTACAGAGGACGAAAGGAAGGTATTGAGGGAGTATCACTTTTATATTAGTGATGATCGCATGCATTCTCCAGAGCTCATGCAAGGTTGCTTCCAGATGTTCTACAATCATTTGGCTCAGAGGGGCATATCATATGATCGGCATATAATATGGTCGTGATAACCGGCAAAGACGGGGCCAAGAACGCGATGTTCTACCTGGTTGTGATGGTATCCACTACACGTGTTCAACATATGTGGAACTTTTGTGAGGCCGGACATGGAAAGGGAGAGCATGATGGTGCAGGAGCATGCATGAAAAGAGCATTAGCACGAGAAGAGTTAAAGTATAAAGACAATGCATAGTTGATAGATACAAGATCAATCATCAAGTGGTGTAATGGTTCGATGGGTCCAGGTAATGAAGGTATGTCTTCAATTCATAGATTTTTTTGGTTGATGGATGATACTAACATTGCACCATATGAGGATTGTTGTACACTAAGAGGATCGAGTGAGTTGCACTCTTTCCTTAGCTCAAATGCAGGTTCATGGAGTATCGATACACGTAAGATGGCATGCTTTTGTTCTTCATGTACAATGCAAGCCCGGAATGATTGTGAGTCAGGGGAGTGGGTTGACAAATGGTTGACAAGTTATCTTAGCCCACTTCACACGTATCACCCTCCGATGGCATTGGAACTAACACAGATGGAATCACTCAGTCGACTTTGACCATGTATCGGATCTAGTTCAACCAAGTAATATATCTACTTTCTTAGTATTTGAAATTCCATATTTTATCTTACTTGTACCAGATTCATATAATGTTGACTACACTTCAAGAGATATAACACACATATAAATGCAAGGTATTAAGCTTTATGTGCTATTAAGTATGAAGACAATGAAGAGGGCATATAGACTATTACTGTGTCATTGTGTTGAGGTAAAAAGAAATTGGAAGCCCCAATTATAGATGGAGAAAACATTGAATTTATAGGCTCAGCTTATTGTTAATAGAATGTGGTCGAGAAGGTACCCACATAAGAGTGTTAAACATTGGTTGTTTGAGGAATTTGACACGCATCGTAAGATTCTTCATTACTCAAACCTTGTCGTGGCATCCAATGTTCATTTGAGAAAATATGGGGGTAGACCTTTGAACAAGACCTTGTGGAGGGTCCTTGAGTCTGACCATGATGCAATACTTGACACAATAAAGAGTAGAGCAGACCCAGATGGTTCATTGGATTAATTTGTAAGTATATGCACAATGGTTCTTATTCATTTATACTTGTATCCACGTCAGTTTGGTTGATGCCAATGCTATCATCTTATTTTACTTTGTGTATCTGTATGTAACGAGGAAAACATTGATTGGTGTCCCCTTGCATAAAATGCAGATTTATGAGCCATCCAAGAGAATCTCAAGCAGAAAAGCAATGCAACATCCTTATTTTGATGATCTTGACAAATCTCAATTATAATTTTAAGCCATTAAAAAAGTGCGTGTGAAGCTTGATGAGGCAATTTCAAGTTATTCATTTGAATTTAACCTTATCATGACCACCTATGATGTAGACATTATAAGAGCATCTCAAATTTCAATAAATTCTATTTTCATATATATAGAAGTATTGTCCTTTTGGAAAATTCCTCAAAGAAATACATGGTTTCATGGGGATGGAATGGCATGACGAATGCCATGAAAAACAAATTGCTATGGATTGTCATGGAATTCTATCACCATTGAGACCACATCTCTTTGAGGCTTTTTTCAAATAGTTTGTTGCCTTTTCTATGCTATTGATTATTAGTATGCTTTGATAGGCTTTTTCCAAGCATCCATAGTTTTTTGGGAAGCACCTATTTTAGGCTTTTTATCCAGCAACATGAAGCAAATTGTTTTGATAAAAATGCTTTGCAAACATGTATGATAAATGTACTAGCATAGAGAAGGCAACTAACTATTTAAAAAAATGCCTCAAAGAAATGTGGTCTCATGGTGATGGAATGCCATGAAAATCCACAAAAATTTTCTTGTCATGTGATGTAGAGGGGATGGGACTTTAGTCAAAACTCAAAGTTTCAAGGATTACAATGATGCAATCTCAAACACTCTTCCAGGCACCCTGATGGAGACAAGCCTCAATAGTGCACTTATAACTTAGATGATTTCCATGACCCAACCTTGAGTGATCTCAAGGAACTCAAAAAAACTTTTCTTGAATGGTTTCAAAGCCCCAAACCTCTGTCTTACACAAAACTCACTTTTTGCACCTTGACTAGGCTTCTAGCGATGGTTTTTTGACTTTTCACTCAACTTCCCCAAAGGAATCCTCAATATAATGACTGATTCAGATGTGATTAATGATGATACACAACATATCAAATCATTTATGGCACTTGTTCTGGATCAAACCTACCAAAATATATTGTTTCCTCTAATTTAAGGCCTAATTAGCCCACTTTTTCAAAGCAACCCCTCTCTAAACTTATTCCCTGACTATGAAAATTTCAATAGTGTTTTAAAATGTTCCCAAACCAAATATTTTCAAGGTATTAGTCTTATTTGACACTCTCAACACCCTAAATCACAAAACCCTCAATAAATTGCTCCAAAACTAGGGCCTCTTGAAAATTAGCTTTCCCAACACTTCCAGAACCTTCTCTTGGACTTTTCACCAATAACTCAACATATATAAACACCTTCAACTCATAAATATACCCCTTATTAAGGTAGATCTCCTACTGCTACACTTTAGGCACCATTTTCATGCCCTTTTCCTTGCTAAAACTCTGTGTACACCCAAGAATCACTCTTTCCTACACAATAACTTGTTAGATCTGTATAATACAAGTTAGATATGATCCATTTCACAAGTCTTTAGTCACACTCTCCCATGAAATGGATCATTTATTCATGAAGACTCTCAAAACTAGTGAAAAATCTGTACTTTTTGAGGACAGTCAGCAATATAACACAAGAAACTGATTCCCAACATTATTCAAGTCATTCAAAAGGTTAAATGCATGTAAATACAAGTTCTTAAACCATCCAAATGAGCATGACACCAAAAAGAATCAGAGATTCATAAAAAAAACTCAAGAAAATGCAAAAAGATTAAAGTTTTTATTGATTTTCTGTAGCAGTCCATACAAATGCTTTCTCTAGGCTTATAGACTCATCCTACAACTGTCCCAACTGATTAGAATTGATTTTATTACATTATTGTGATTAAAACTCCTAAAACTCACTTTTCCACCCAAAGTTGGATTTCAAAAATTTGAATTTCCAACATTGCAATTTATTAACTCCTATTAACTATAAAGCTTCCAAAACTATTACATATCGTCATTCAACCTTATTTAACCTAATTAAAACATCATATACCTATTTAAACTCCTAGAAAATCATTGTTCCATTTACAAATCAATTTGGTCCTATGGTCCTTATCAGGACCCTTAGGACTTTTGATCTTTCTGTTACACTCATCCATGCCAAATGCCATTATAGGCTTCAAAATGCTATAATTGATGCTCTAGAAAGGTTTATAGGCCTTCAAGACCCCTTCCATCTCCTGACTCTCCAAATGATCCTCAAGGAGCTTGGGTGCTCCTACACCATCATGGTATTCCACCACCATAAGACCACATTTCTTTGAGGCATTTTTTTCAAACAGTTCGTTCCCTTATCTATGCTATTGCTTACTATTATGCTATGATAGATTTTTTCTAAGCATACATAGCTTGTTCGAAAGCACCTGTTTTAGGATTTTAGCCATAGCAGCAAGGCAATGAACTATTTGGCTAAATGCTTTGATAGACATGTATGAAAAATGTGTTAGCATAGACAAGGCAGTGAACTCTTTGAAAAAATGTCTCAAAGAAATGAGGTCTCATGGTGATGGGATGGCATGGCGAATGCCATGACAAGAAAATTGCTATGAATTGTCATGGCATTCCATCACCATTGAGACCACATTTCTTTGATGCTTTTTTTCAAACAATTTGCTGCCTTTTCTATGCTATTGCTTATTAGTATGCTTTGATAGATTTTTTCCACAAGCATCCATAGCTTTTTTGGAAGCACCTATTTTATGCTTTTAGCCATAGCAACAAAGAAGCCAACTGTTTGATAAAATTCTTTGGTAAACATGTATGATAAATGTAGTAGCATAGACAAGGAAGTGAACTGTTTGAAAAAATGCCTCAAAGAAATGTGGTCTCATGGTGATGGAATGCTATGACAATCCACAACAATTTGTTTGTCATGGCATTCCACCACCATGAGACCACATTTCTTTGAGGCATTTTTTTCAAACAGTTCATTCCCTTGTCTATGCTATTGCTTACTATTATGCTATGATAGAGTTTTTCTAAGCATCCATAGCTTGTTCGAAAGCACCTATTTTAGGATTTTAGCCATAGTAGTAAGGCAATGAACTATTTGATAAAATGCTTTGATAGACATGTATGAAAAATGTGTTAGCATAGATAAGGTATGGACTTCTGAGGGGTCGCTCAAAGAAATGAGGTTCATAGATGGAATGCCATGACAACTGCATTTGACTCGTCTTTCTTTTCTTTCTTTTCTTTTTCTTTTACATTCCATCGTGGCACGACCTCATTTTGGAGGCATTTTTTCAAAGAGTTCACTGCCTTGTCTATGATATTGCTTACTATTATGCTTTTGATAGATTTTTTCCAAGCATCCATAGCTTGTTCGAAAGCACTTGTTTTAGGCTTTCAGCCATAGCAACAAGGCAACACTTGAACTAATTGACAAAATGCTTTGTAGAAATGTATGAAAAATGTGGTAGTATAGACAAGGCAGTGAATTGTTTGAAAAAACTACCTCAAAGAAATGTGGTATCATAGAATGCCATGACAACCAAATGCAATTGGCAGCTGCTCCTAGTTATTTGTTATGCAATGTGAAGTAATTGCATAACTACTTAGGTTGACTTTGTAAAAACTACATTGTAATTGAAATTTTGTCATCCATTAGCATCTAGTTATTAGTTATGAAACGCGAAGCAATGCTTTCAGTTTGAAAGATGTGCAATGCAATGTAATCAACGTTATGAATATAAACTACAAAAATCTATTTTTTACTAAGTTACCG
>VDFB02227480.1:0-18222 GCA_007258455.2 Sequoia sempervirens | reverse complement strand
TTTTCCATTTTAATGAAAGTTTCATGTTGTAGTTTCTTTCATACTTGTGTTTGTGTTGAAATTAAATCAGCAGAGAGGGTTTTGTGTCACCCCCCTCCCTGCTTCAGTGGTATCAGAGCAGGAGTTCCTGAGTGTGCAGGCAGAGCGCCGAATGTGAGGCAGTTTGTACTAGGACTTGTGGTGTGTGTGATTTGTGTGTAGACAGATCGCCGGACATGAGGCAGTCTATACGAGAGAGGATGGGATGGATCATGAGGAGGCGTGTAAGAATTTTATTTTGGGAAAATTATTGGGAAGAAGTGGAAAATAATAATTACCATGAAGAATTTGAAAAGCTCCAAGCTCAAGTAGATGAATTGGAAAAGTTGATTAAGGAGAAAGTGGGAATTCAAGAAGAGAGATTGGGGAAGAATAATGTTTTGTTGAAAGAGGACAGCAAAAAGAAAAAAAAAATAAAGGATGGAGAAAGAAAGAAGAGAAAATAGTCACTACAGATCATAAATTTAATGGTAATTTTAATGATTTTATTTTATTTGAAGATGCATTGTTTGCAGGAACTAGCAAAGGCAAAGAAAATGGTGAAAAGGAGAAGGATATCACAGTAGAAAAAGAGGTATCTATTAATTTTGTTAGTGAAAATTTGCATGCAAAAGAAGTAGATGAAGCTATGGATGAAATTATGGAAATTCCAAAAATAGATTTTGATAGTCCTAGATTTGATAAAGGGATTGAAGAAGAAGATAGTCTTTTGTTGAAAGAGGAGATAAGAAAAATAGAAAAATTATTTCAACAAGAAATTATAGAAGAAGATGATGAAATTAAAGAGGTTGCAACTGATACATGCCTCATTGAAGGAGGAAAATTTGCAGCAATAAGAAAGGAGAAAGAAATAGAGGTAATTGTTGATTTATCCAAAAATTTCAATGTTTCTAACAAAGCTGATTTTTGTGAGGGTGTAATGGCAAAAGGAAGTGAGGAAAGAGAGATGGTAAGGTGCAGCAATAACATGTTACAGGCTGAAATACAAATTGTTGCAGCAGCAAAAAAAGTGCGAGGTAACACATGATTTCATTTGTTTTAATGAAGAGAAGGATGTTAATTATTGTTTTCCAAAATTGCATAGTGTAGAATGGTGGGAGCTGAATTTTGTGAACAAAGGCAGAAAGAGAGGAAGAATGAAGGAGAGTAGAGATAGAATATTGCAGGAAAAGGGAAAACAAAATGTTCACAATGATGAGGTTGAGAAGTGGATCCAGCGTGAACATAGCATATTTAAATTTTCATGAGCTTCACTCATAGAAAATTTTCTTCCTACCGTGGGTGTCTGATGCAGGAGCATCCATGGACTCGTGCAATCTTGCATCAACCAAATTTATTTTATTTTAATTTTGTTTGGTTTTCAATAAATTATTGCCAAAAATATTTGTAATTAATGTAATTTTAAATTAAATTACATTAAAAATTCATGTTGAATGATTATGCTTGAAAAAGCAGGTGTTGCAAAGGAAATGGAAGTGCAAAAATTCAAAATTTGGATTTTTACAAGTTAAAAGAGATTTTTAAGATTTTAATTTAAAATAAAATCTCAACTTCCACAAATCCCTAAAAAATAGGGACTATAAAAGTGGGTGCCCATCTAATCAAATTGGAAACTTTGATGAGTGAGTTCAATTTTGGAAACTGTTGATAAAGTGTGTGTGAGACTGGTTGCTTGCACGAGTGAGAAGTTTGATTTTTGATTTTTTGAATTTCAATTTAAAAATTATCTCCTTGGATTTTTGGGAAAGATCATTTTTGAATTTGAAATGGAAATGAAATTGAATTTCATTTCTTTCTGGCAAATTTGGAAAGTTGGTAATAAAGGATAATTCATTTACATTTTGAAGTTAGTTTTCAAAGGCAGGAAACTCACAATTAAGGTGGATTTTTCTCTAAGGAGAAATTGCAGCAAAGTGTGAAGACTTTAATAATTTATTTGCAGCCATTGTTGAGGAGTGACAGAGTGTTCATGTGGGTTGGTTGTAGTGCTTGAGAAGCACACAAATTCTATGGAATGTTATGATTTTTTCATTTTAATGAAAGTTTCATCTTGTAGTTTCTTTCATACTTGTGTTTGTGTTGAAATTAAATCATGAGAGGGTTTGTCACCCTCCCTACTTCAGGATGCTTCCGAAGATCTTGTTATGTTGAGATGAAGAGTGATGAAAATCCTTGGTAAGAAATGGAACCACTCTTTATTCATCGTCTATCACAATATCTTTGAATGGTGAATAAGGAGAAATAGAGGCCTTATTATTATTCTTAGTATCAAAAGGGGGTTTAGTCAATCTTTGAGTATGGGTGGAGTCCTTAGGCATTGTAGAAACTAAATTTTGGTTCTTAGGTTATTGCTAATTGGAATGAGCTAAAACTTAAGGATGCACAATTTTGTTCCTTTTGGTATGACAATCTCTTATCAAGTGGCCTTCTTGTCAGAAATAAAAAAGAGAATTAGATTTATTTTTAAGTACACTAATGATAGTAAAACTCAAACCGTGGTCCAATTTGCTTAATATTTTTAGGTAATTGGTTATTTAAATCCTTTTCCACAAAAACCCTCGGATACACCCTTAACTAGAAAATTAGTCAGTTATTCTTGCACCAAATAATCCTTCTAAGATGTGAAACTATTTCTCACAAGAAAGGAATAAATGTAAAATTCAAAAAAGAGAGTCCCATCCACATTGGATATTGTGATCTAGATGGCTCTTTAGGATGAAAATCCAATGTCCAAGCTTGTAAATAATATACTTAGTTGGTATGATTTTTCCAATGTCCATGAAGTATATTGTGCAAGCTTTTGATTTCAAATGTGTATGTTTTTAGATCGACATTTCAGATCACTTTCATCTTCCTAATGATGGATCATTGAGTGTGACCCAAAACGTCGATCTAAAAACATACACAATTGAATCCAAAAGCTTGCACTAAATAATATACTTGACCACAAATAATTTATGTTGTAGCATTGTCTAAGCATGCTCCACAATTTTAAATTTGTAGGAAACATAACCCTGTTATAAACCTCTCAAGATTTCAATTTCCTAACCCCTTCAGGTCTTCAATTTCTCAACCCCTATTTTCCTAGTTTATTTTTTCCATATATAAAATTTTGATTCAAAGGGTTATCCCTCTTAAAAAATTAGAAAATTGAATGATTTATGTTGACACTCAACAATGCAATCCATAACATCATCAAGGAGGATAAATTCTAAACTTTTACTTGTATCTTCACCACTTTGTTCTTCCATTTCGAATACCTATTTATCTCCATTCTCTCTTGACTGATTATATGCAACCATTGTAATCAATCCCCATTTTCATTTCGCTTAACCATGTTGTTTTCATTTCATTGAAATTAAAAACTTGCTTTGAAGCCTCTTCATTGTAATGGCTTCCTCCTAAATGCCTTGCTTTAGTTTTAGCCTCATCTCTCCTTGAGAAGCGATAACAATAGGGTGCATTAAGGTTTTTAAATGGTCATTGTTCTCCTTTGTTTGTTATTAAATACACTCCTCTAATCAAGGCCTTTGTTATTAATTAAAAAAATCTTCTAGTGGAAAGGAGCTAGTGGTTGAGCATGTTTTACTTCTTTAATTATGAAATTCTTGGATAAAAATTATGGAGAGTGGGGGATGTTGGGGTGAAAATATTTGTAGATTTAATGTCTATTTTTTTTTAATAGTATAGTAACTTAGTAGTTGTGACTTCAAATTTGTTAGCATTGACTATGAGTACTTATAATTGAATGAAATATATTTTTTATATCTAAAAACTAACAAATCATGCCATGTCATATTGGTGCACTAATAAAATATAACTTAATGATAACTTAATGGACAACTATTATAACTTAATATATACCTATTAAGAGAATGATTATTTTCTTGACAACTTGATTTCCTTCATTGTTTCAATATTAACTTAAAAAACTATTGTGAGTGTACTTTGGTTTAAACTGCATATGATTTGTTTGCATCAATGTTTCAGATTACTCTTGATCACAGGTTGAAAAGAGATGGACTAAAAAGAAAGGTGTACGAGAATCAAGAAAAAATGAATCACGCGGATACAAACACATCATATACAATTTAATCCATTGATCCTCTGACTGTGGAAATCTTATGTAAGATTCGTAAAAAAAGACCTATCAAACATGACTTCCCACTTAAAAATATAGGTGGGGCGTAAGTGGTATTTAGGCCTATACTTTTTTTTGTGATTGTACGTAAGGCTACAAAAAGAACAGGTCTGGCATAAATAGGTGGGTAGCCATTAGAGAGAGCTAATATATAGAATTGTGGATTTGAATCGGGTAACACTCGTGTGACTTAGCTTGGTGTGCCCAAACTTCAACCGCTTCATTTTTTGTGTACGATCCGCCACCTTTTACTGGCTTTCTGCAATTACGTACCATTTTAACCTAAACAAGATTGCTTTATCCGCTTTGGGATGCTCCAAACGAGGTTTTATCTATGTTCCCAATGAAATCTAACGTATATAGTAAGCAATTATCGATATTTTGACTGCTTTACCCTGCACAGAACGCAACCAAATTGGTGTAAAGTCCATTGAACATCATTACCTACTAACAACGATGTACAATTTATTATTATCATGGGCGGTGAGAATGCCGGAATTTGCGAATTCACTCACAGAAAGAAATGATTACCGTTGTTTGAAAATCAAAAAGTCGTTTCATTAAATTCAACGTTAATAACAAGAAAGAGAGATTACCTACCTACTCTGGTTAAAAGAATTGCTAAAATAAAAACATGGCGGTTAACCAGATTGTTCAGGATATTGGGATAATGAAAGAATCTTGGGATATAAAGAGGCAACAATCTGGTTGCAGGTTTTGTCGGCGGAGATGGCAGAGCTTAACTTGAAATCTAGCAATCGTCTTAACGTTTTGCATGCACAGAATCTCTGAAAGTTTCGGAGAGAAAATAGGTTTTTAGTAATCAAGTTTTTGGATAAAACTGTATGCAAATTTTTCTTCATCAACGTTTCGGATCATATTCCATGATCCATCATCAGGATGATTAGTAGATAAAATAGGTCTTTATCAAGAGAAGTCTTTTGCCCCTGAGATCTATGAATAAAGTTTGACATTTATTGAAGTGGAGGAGTCACATTTTTCATAGCCCCAACAATTAAAGAAACAAGTGAAGAATCAATAGAAGCAAAGGTGGAAACACTCAAAAGAGTCCCCCTTGTTAAAACCAACCATGAGTGTCATAACTTAGCACCCTTCTACCATGTAGCTTGTTTCAAGGAGGCATGATAATGTGTTGATTGTGTGTTTTTTTTTATTATAACAGGTTTATTATAATGTATTTTTTTTCTTTTTGAGTTCTCTGTTATTATCTTGATGATAGATTATGGAGTGTGATCCAAATCCTATTATTTTTTAACGTTTATTATAATTTTTTTTTTTGAGTTCTCTACTATCATCTTGATGATAGACCACAGAGTGGACCCAAAATGTTGATGCAAATATATCTTACAAAATTGAATCAATAAATCATTTTAGCAATAATCATTATGGATTGTGGAAACTTGATATATTAATCATTCAAGTAATCTAGTAAGTAAGGGTTTTGGCTATCTCATCCAAAGAGCTCTAGTGAAATCAAGAAAAATAAGATAAATTCTTTTATGACATAGTTCAATTTCTAATTTAATATCCAATTCATAGATTTAAATTTATAATTCATAACAATCGAAATTATTAGTTTTGACATGAATTTGAAAAAGCAAAGTTGAATTCAAAGCATTCTTAACCACCTCAATCTAGCATATGGTATACAATTTGTGAAAGGAAAGGGGATGAAAAAGAATAAAATGAGTATATTCTACTCTTGAATCTAACTTTGTGAATGAAAAAATCTAGTCTAAAACTATTCTTGCTTGACCAAGTTACATGTAATCATGAACAAGGATGAAAAAGAATAGAATGAGTATATTCTACTTTTGAATCTAACTTTGTGAATGGAAAAATCTAGTCTAAAACTACTCTTGCTTGACCAAGTTACATGAAATCATGAACATTGTTAAAAATCTCAATAAAAATAGAAAATATATATAATATATTTTTGAAACAATCAAAATTTTAAGGTAGAGAAACACCACACAATAGTGAGGGGCAATCCACTCAATATAGCATAAACTACAAGTCATATATCTAGAAAATGATTTCCAATTGAGCAACCATTACAATATATAGTGTTCCAAAAGATTACTACTATTCCATCCATGCGGATATATACTTTATTTTAAATAATCAACGGGATGACTTACAAAAAGTCTACTTTAAGTCACTATGATATATTGTTAGATCACTACTATTCCATCCATGTGGATATATACTTTATTTTAAATAATCAACGGGATGACTTACAAAAAATCTACTTTAAGTCACTATGATATATTGTTAGATTACTAGTATTCCATCCATGTGGATATATACTTTATTTTAAAAAATCAATGGGATGACTTACAAAAATCTACTCAAAGTCACTATGATATATTGTTAGCATTCTTCTTGTTAAGAAAATATCATGTATACACCTCTATTAGTGTAAGATTTACTAAACAAAAAATAGATACGAGTATAGACAAACTATGATCATAAAGAAAAAACATAATTTAGATTCATTTTCCACATTAACCCTTAGAAGAAAGTAGTACAAATATTAGGTCTATGGAAATTTTGGTAGGATAAGGACATCTAAAAGAACATTTTAGAAATAAGAACAAGAGAAGAAAAATAAACCTAGATAGAAGAGAAGAAACACTCACATGGAGAAAATCCTATTAGTTAGAAAATATCCAACCCTCCAAAATACCAAGCTAATGCATTTGACAAAAAATATCTTGTTCAAGGGGCTCCAATGAAACTTTCAAAGATTCAAACTTTGAAAGAAAACTTTGTTGAAAGAATGAAGAAGGTTGTCACTAATGATTTGTCATTGATTTTTTGATATTACATGATGGATGTCAACATTGTATTAAAGGATGGTAGTAGAAGATACATTTTGCAAGAGGGTTTTATCCACACACATTAACAACTAAGTATTTTTGCTAAGTGTCTACACCAAAAAATTCAATACACAGAGCCCTTCGGTATTTTGGTCTACATTGTTCGCCCTTTGAGATTTACTTCTGTGATTCTAAAATGTTGTTCATGGTTGTTTGTAGAATCTTCATTCAAAATCTTACTTGATTTGGATAAGTGGTTTGAAAGATGCAAATAATAGAAGATCAACATTTAAAGTTTGGACAATTTTCTGTGTAATGGGTATGACTTATCCGGTCTGCACTCCTCTGTGGATTTGGGTTAGACCTTGCGGTTTTGGGAGAATGTTAACAGGTGTCAAAGCATTGTGTTTTCTAGATGACATGACATTTTGAGATCCAAATGTCCTATGATGATGAATAGTTGGAGCATTTTGTTTTTAGGTCCTATGCCTGGCTAACTTAATGTATGTAAAGGGTTGCATAGATTAAATATGTGATGTGAATGTAAGAGGGAGCTATTATAGGTCCATGCTGACTTATATTATGCTTTGCATGTGTTTTTTTTGGGTGCGAATACATTTTGATTTGAATTAGGTGCCGACAAGGCACATTTTGTATGTTTTAGGGCTACATCTAATTAGGCTAGCCTAATTGATGTTTGCGATGAAATTTGATATATATACAAGGTTGTTTTGAGATTGTAGAGACTGATTTTTGAATGTGTACATGATTTGAATACAAGAAATGATGCAAAAATATGCAGAGATGAGCGAATGAGTTGTGAAAGCTGAGAAGAGGTATGCGAATGTTGGGCAGAGCAAAGATTTGTGATATGAGTTGGATGAAGAGTATCAAGTCAGTGTTTTGAGTTTCAAAGGAACTAAATCCAACATATGGTAGATCATTTTTGTATCAATTCAAATCTTTTCTATGTAACCACAAACCTTCTTTCTCTCTTTCTTTTCTCAGTGAGCAGTGAGTTCACTTAAAAATCCTAGTGTTTGAATGTCTTGTGTGATGTTGTTGATGTTTTCATGCCTTCATTCCTTATAATAGTTAAATATGCTTTGATGTAATGGTTTTACCTTCAGTACTGTCATCAAGAAGGGTCGAGTGCTTTGTATTTTGGATGTTTTTGTTACGAATGTAATTGGGTTCAGGTGATGTGGAGTTTTCCCCTTTAGGCTGAGGAGTCACAGTTCGTTGAGGAAGTTTCTCAAGGTCCTTGAGGGGGTTGGTTGTGTGTCCAAAATGTCTACATCATCCAAACCCATTAGGTCATTTGGAGGAATAAAACCCTTAGATTTGTCGTTTTCGAGGGCTTTGTGTTCCCTTTTTTTTTTTTCATCATTGACACCTTAGGGTTCAACAACCGGGGGGGGATTATGAATCCAAAGCAACTTGTGGGGCCTTGGGACAGATCGTGATGGTGGGAAGAAACTAAAGTTTGTACAAAAAATTAGGGTTCATTCATTGTGAGGGTGTGTTCCTACTTGACAACGACTTGAAAATCTCGTGATTACATATTATCAACGCATTCATACTTGACAATGATTCTTCATCTTATTTAAAATCATAATGATCATAAATGATGATAATAAAGAAGCATCAATATGATTGATCACTTTAATATTTAAAAATTACCATAATTATAAAATAAAAGTTTTGTTTTACTACATAATTCCAAATTTTAAAAGTAAGCTTTATTATTAGTAGCTTAGGTCTTGGATTAGAAAAAGGCGGAAGAATATTGTGGAAGAGAACTCTCCAAGGTCAATCCAATGGAGCTCTGGCATGCATACCCAGGGAAGACGTGAATTATACAAGCGTGTAACTTAGTTTTGTGTGCCCAAACTTCAACCGTTCCCATTTCCGTATACGAATTCACAACAATGCCAGCTTTTACTCTCTGCAATTATGTACTATTTTAACCCACCATATTAATTTCTGCGCATTGGGATGCTCCAAATTAGGTTAAATACGCATTCCCAACAAAAGGTAACTTATCTCGGAAGTAATCATCAATATTTTGAATGTTTCACCCTGCACAGAACGCAATCGGATTCGAGTAACGTCCTGTAAACATCATTATTAACCACGACAAACAATTTATTATTATCATGGGCGGTGCAATTCGATTGTAGGAATTTGTGAATTCCCACACAGAAAGAAATGATTACACTTGTTTGAAAATCGAAAAGTTCTTTCATTAAACTCAACACCAGTAACAAAAAGATAGATTAGGATGGACAAAAGAATCGCTAAAATTTACTTTAGTTTTGACAATGAAGTTAAAACTTCCGTTTCATTGACGCCTGTGCTGGGCATATTTAGTTTTTATATAATTATGTCTCGTTTAGCGAAAGAATCTACGGACAGGAATTCATAGGTAGCAATCTGGTTGCAGGTTTTGTCGGCGTAGATCGCAGAGGCACTGCTTTCGTTGACAGCCAGCTTAAATTTAAGTAGTCGTGTTAAACGGTAAATGTGGAATGGGGCGCTCTCCTGTAGAGAAGTCTCCTTGGATTCTCTTCTCATTCATTCTTATGGCTTGACAATATTTTAAAATATTATGAGAAATTGGTAATATCATAATAAAGTTTTCTTTAGTCTATTGTTTTGATTGGACTTATTTTATGATGTATATTATATTATTTTGAGCGTTTCATAGTGACAGATTTGTATAACTAGCATATATATTAATTTATTAATAATATATATAAATAAGTCAAGATATATCTTTCTGAGACGTCAATTGCAAAGTAGAAACTACTACATACTCACTGATTAAACTTTAACTCATAGATGTATTGATTTTTATTTTTATTTTTAAAATACAGTTAAATAATTTTTAAATCAGCCTTCATTAACCCCTATTCCATTAGTCATAAGGAATATTATTTTGAGCGTTTCATAGTGACAGATTTTTATAATCAATGTTTTCTAAAATGTTAGAATGTTGAATGATCTTAGGATTCACATTAATATTGAAATAAATGTCCTTAAATATCAAAACATAACAATAATCATATGCAATGTGTTAAGTTAGCTCATGAGAGGAATGGGATGTGGGAATGTTGACAAAATTTGTATTTGATCTTTTGAATTTCAAGAATCATTTCCAAGAGTCAATCTCACATTGTAGGATTGTAGGATTGTAGGATTAATTGGGGACTATGAAATATGAATATCGATGTAAGGAAGAATGTCTAAACATTGGGGGAAGTAATTGACATACTAAATGTCAAATGTATGAGAATTTATGTGGATGTGAGTATGACACAATTGAATGTATAAGAAAAAATCTAAATAGAGAGGGTAAAGGATTAAAGAATGAACCTAATTTTGCACAAGATTGTGTCATTTGTTGTGTAGTTTTATTAAAACATTCCATTAAAATGGACCCAAAACTACATGAAAGTGGCATATACATGAGAAAAATTCATCATTAAATTTTACCCCCACTTTGAAGTGCATGTGAATCCTAGCATGAACATTTATTTCAAGTAAATGAGCACTCATTTGCATGCATGAAATTAAGTATTAGACATAAAAGGATATTTAGGTCTATGTAATATAATGAAATCCACTAGATCTAATCATGTATGTTTGTTACTTGGCATGAGTGCTCCTTGGGATCCTACAAACAAAGAAAAGACATGTAATAAGTAGATTTAGTTGTGCAACTATTTAGATAAAAACAATTGCAAGATTGAAATTATTGTCTTCAATCATGAGAAAGTGAAGGAGAATAGGATTAGGTAGATTTCACTTGTACATATTTAGTGGTAATGGCATAGTAGACACTAATACTATCATGTGATAATGATCTCCTAGAACATGGTGATGAATCTTTTTATTGATACCTATAATTCTTTGTAAGCTTGATAAAACAATGTTAATGATAGGACATATCCCTTCAATTTGTTGTGTCAATGAAATACAAGGAATTAGATGAGAGGAAAAATAGTACCTAAAATGTATATCTAAGCTAGTAATCTAATATGCGTATAACGGAAAGAATCACTGTTATGAATGCATCATGTGATAATAAAATAAAACATGTTGAATGAAAGGAATGAAAAGCACATGGGTTGGAGATAAAGATGAAGGTATACGGTTATCCAAATATAAGAAAATAAAAAATGATAGTAAATGGTCTTTAATGGTCAAAACATAAATATAAATACATAGAACACTAGGATAGCTATATGCCCCCATTATTGAAACCAAGAGCACGAGAATGTACAATGGTGATAGGGCCCTCTAGAGTAATAATATAGGGGCCTAGGTATATAGATATAAGATGAAATGAGGAATGCATAA
The DNA here is from genome assembly GCA_007258455.2 of Sequoia sempervirens. Taxonomy (NCBI): domain Eukaryota; kingdom Viridiplantae; phylum Streptophyta; class Pinopsida; order Cupressales; family Cupressaceae; genus Sequoia; species Sequoia sempervirens. Next base: position 6,834 of record VDFB02227480.1, on the reverse strand, counting down.
TACCCACTAATGTAATAAGATAACTCATGATAAGGCAATGATAGAAAAATGAATAATAAGGAAAGAAGACAATGTGAGTGAAATGGGGAAGCATGATGCCCCAAGGCTAATAAGATGGCATGGCTATGAAAGATCTATATGAGCACATAAGATGTAAGTAGTTAGTATAGTCACATATGAATAATCAAGGATTCCAAGGTAATGTTAAAGATTGCAAAATATTGTTTTTGAATTAGTGTGTATGTTTTTTATCAACATTTTGGCAACCATCACTCCTATTCTCAAGTTGATGGATTGTTGAGTGTGATTGATTTAAAAACATACACAACTAATTTTAAAATAGTATTTTCATGTTACATAAAGTACAAAAAATTCATGTCAATTATGATAGTTTATTATTATTGTTGATGAATTTGAATAAGTGCTTTATTTTTATTTCAGTTAAAAATATTTTATCTTATTTTTATTCCAATTTGCTACATTATTTATAAGATATATATACACACATATAACTTAAAGATCTCGAATCAGAAGACTTTAAACTTTAATTACAAAATTAGTTTTTAAATATAATTTTTAAGCTGTACACATTATTCTTCGACATATACAACAAATAAATCTAATCTCAACTTACAACCAATATCTAGATCTCTTACTACAATGTACTATATTAACTCTTATTTCTCTATAACTTGCTTCTTCCTAGCTTTAATTCTATTTAACCCCTAAAAAAAGCCTTATACTCCATATAGTTTTTCAAATGCTAAGCCTATCCAGTTGTGCGCTTCAGAACTCCAAGCCGACGAAGTTGAGCAACACATCACAAAACACAACGCCCTATTCCAAATTTATTGTTTAACCAGACTGTTAAATTTAATCAAAGCTTTCTTTTGCATCTCCGTTGACAAAACCTGCTGGCAGATTGTGTTTAACAAATTAATGTTGCATATCTTCCTCACTACGACATATATAATTGTTGTATACGCTTTTGAAATTAAATGTTTAGCAAGCTATTAAAAGTGATCATGCCCTACAGTTTACTATTTACATAAAATATTTTGTAGCTTGACTGTCATGAGGTTGAATTTAAAGGAAGAATTTCAATTTTCAAAGTGTACTATATACTTGTCTATTGTCTTCCATATTTATTCATTGTGTAGTGAAATGAGTTTGCTAAGGGGTTTGATCAAAAGATAATTAATACTTGTCTAATAAGCTCTACAAAAGTGTCCCTAACTACCGCCCCACTTCAAATAAGAGACAATAAACTAACACAAATCTAAATTTTGCTTTATATGAAAAATTCACTCACACATACATCATGATTAATTTGAAAGGAACACATTTAAACCAAAATGAGATACATCCAACAAAACAATCATTTGATATGATAATCATTCTGCTATATAAATTTATACCAAAATAAAATTAAATAAATTATCATCAATTGTTTTTAAAAGAATTCACCTTCCACAATATATTCTTCTGTCCAAAATTCAACCTACAAGACCCTGCTACCTTGTGCGCTTCAAAAATTCAACGCGACAACGTTAAGGAAACGCTCAAAAATAAAAGACCGGCTGCAAATCACGTGACCGAGCGCCATATTCCAGATTAACCGTCTAACTAGATCTGTTGAATTTAATCGAAGTTTGCTTCTGCCATTTTCATCGACAAAACCTGCGAGTAAATTAATTTCTTCAAATTAACGTCTCACTGATTCTTCCTCCATACGACAAATAAACTTACCGTTGTGGTTTTCAAAATAACTGCCCAGCGAATCGTTAAAACCCATAATGCCCTGCGCTTTAAGTTTTGCTTAAAGTTTTGAAGTTGCTTTTGACAACGTTGAATTTAAGAGAAATGAACATCATTTTTCAAACAACAGTAATAATTTGTGACCGTTGAAATTGAGAAAATCCTGCAGCATAGCATTCTGGCTCCCACCGTCCATTATAATAATCATTCTATCATTGACTACTATTTCACGACAACTTGCGATCGATCTATGAAATAAACAGAACAATTAACAATTGCTTACCAGGTAATAAAATTTGCAGAATGGTAACGCGGAAACTAGTGACTTTTTTCTTAAGTGGAAGAGAATGTAAACGCAGAAAACCATTAAAGGGTGGCATGTGACAACAGCATTTTGAAGGAATAGAGCCGTGCATTTGAAGGTATATATCCATCTATACTATGCTCTATAGAAAGCCAAATTTAATTGTAGATTTAAAATTACAAGTCTCGTTTGATAAAAAAATTACATTAAGTTGAATTTGAGATAAATCCTCTCATTTGTTCTTAATATATTTTAATAAATTTCAAATTTATATCTATCTCATTTAGTTATTTCATTCTAAATTCTTTTATATTTAAAATTTAAATTGAATTATATTATCATTTAATTAATACTTTTATGTTTGTAGGGTGTCATTTTTCCTCTTATTAAATTATATTTGTTTGAAATATAACTCATCATTTTTATGTTTTACTCACATTTTTATGGGGTATAATGCTTAATTTTATTTATAAATATGTAATTCTATGTTTGTTAATTAGTGATTAAATGTTTTGTTTGCAGCCAATCAAAATTCATAATTTTCTTTTTCATACATTATATTTTAAATTTAGTACATTATATTTTAATTTTGTTAAAGTTAAATGCATGATTTTTAACTTTTAAATTTTGAAAATTATTTCTCTTCAATTTTATTGGCTAAAAAATTTGGACCGATAAGGGCAGATTTTCAGGAATGCTAACTATAAACTTTTTTATCGTTTTTTTAGGACATTTTTCCCCACAAAACTATAATAAAAAAAATATTTAACTAATTATTCAAAATTTTATTGGCTACGAAAACCACAACAATCTACAATAAACTAAAACAACCAAAATGTTTGGTATGCTGCAATGATTAAACATTATAATTTAATATTTTAAGCTTAATTAGGCCAAGGCTGAATGCTTGTACATAAAAATATAAGATTAAATCTTGGATGTGAAAATAATTCTCATAAAAATATAAGATTGTGAAAACAATTCTCACCGTAAATATTTGTTAGTGGTAGTTTTTAAGTTAATAAAGAGCAGAAAAATAAGCTTTATTGCATAAATTTCGGTTAGTTATATGTTTTTCGAGCGCCTCAGTTAGTTAAATGTTGTCTTGGGCCTCATGCATATCAATATCAATATCAATACCAACACCACTTCCACAATATAATGATAACACCAATGTTAGAATGTGAGGATCGACAAGTTAAAGCCAACTACATGTTTATTCTAGGAATAATTTTTTCCTTTTTCTTTTAAGATAATGGGTTCTCATTGAATATGTCCTTCTGTGAATTCTCTAAACTTTATAAAATTTGAGTCAATCTTTATGGGATGCTAAAAACAATGAAGGGAAAGATAATTCACTTTATAAAATTTGAGTCAATCTTCATGGGATGCTAAGAACAACGAAGGGAAAGATTACTTATATAGATTAGGGCAAGAAGCATACAATTTAAACATAACTGTCTCGGCACGCAAGGGCTTGATTGATGACCTCTTTGTTGGAAACTTGAAAAAGATGGTAATTCGCTTCATTATACATTTGAATGTGTATATATATTTTAATTTTTTAATTTTTTTTCAAAATACAATTTGGTATTATTGTAAATTCTCTTTTGGAAGTTGAGGTTACAAAAGTTGGACAATGATAATAAGGTTTAGAAGTATTCTTTGCATTGAATTTAATGAGAAATTGATCTTTATCTCTTCTCTTAATTGATATTTTGTAAAATCTTTGTACATAATTTTTTACTTATTAGTTTTAAACAATATACTTCTTTTTTAAAATCTACAATTTTTCTTTCTTCAAGAAATTATACTAAAAAAATATGGTAATTATTACTATTTTAAACTTATTGTTATTTAATTAATTGGTTAATCCTCCTTATATGGTAATCTTAGATTTTTTCAAAAAGATTATTTTATTTAATCAACAACTTCTCCCTATAAATATTATAATTATTTCTATCTTTTATTCACTAGATATATATCATTTTAAGGGAAGAAAATTAATAAAGATAATGATATTTCCATAGTTCATATGAGCATTTGAAAGAACATTACTGTTTTATCATTTTTAAAAATAAATTGTAGGGGTTTTTTAATTAAAGTTGTTGCTATAATCAGCTAGGCTTAAATGTCACACACTAAGCTCTGATGCTTAGTGTGGGGCCCTCCTATTTGCAACCCCATTTTTCTTTTCCCGTTATGTTAACTAAAAAATGCATGACCATCTACCATGCATCATGCCATTAACCATTATATGATGGGTCCATAGCATTTGTCAGTGTGTTGGTGTTTGTCAAACCTAAAGGACTGTTAAGAACTTTACCTCGTCCCCCAAAATATAAGTTAATGTTTTTAACTTATATTGTTTTCCTTATTCTTTATTAGGAAACTCTATTTTTAATTGTATAATATAATATAATATACAATTTTATATTATTTTGCATATCATATAATGTTTTTCTGTTATATGTGTTAAATTGAAACTAAAATTATCTAAATGAATATTTATTTTTACTAAGTATATTACTTGTAATTAAAATTGTTTAAGTGGTTTTTACTAAGTGTATTTATAAATAAATTATATGGTTTGTATTTTTTATGTAAAGTAAATATTCATATTTTATTAAAATTATGACTTATTTTAATAAAATAATTTTTTTAAAATAATTTTGAGTAATTTGATTAGTTAATGTATTTTATTTTTTATTATTATCTTTATTAAATTGACAATTCATCTATAACCATCAAGTATTTAATCTTATTAATTATTAATTTGCATATCATATTTTACAATATTTTTTTATAATATGATTGAACACAACACCTAGATAAATTATCTAGGCCATCAAACCCCACTTGTTAGTAAAACCAATGCACTTAAAATTGTCCAATAAAAATAATGCAATATATATTTTAACCATAGAAAACATTGGGCTGGGTGGTGGGCACCCCTCTCGTATAAAAAAACATTAAAAAAAATCTAATAGTTAGTTGTTTTATCCTTCTTTAATTGTATTCTTAAATGAAGAAGAAATAAGAATTATTTAAAGTAAATAAATAAAATAAAATTTAAATTGTGTTATTTAACTCTTAAGTGCATAAGAATCTTAGATTGAGATTTTATATTTTTATGGTTAATTATTAAAAAATTAGAAGAAATATTTGTTAGTCTTAGATTATGTTATTTAACTCTAAGTTTGAATAAGTTGGTAGTTAATTTATTTGACTTTTATTCTTACTTTATGTAAATTGAAAGAAAATTACATAAAATTCTCATGTAAAAAGTTTCAAAAAATATCATTAATCATGAATAGAGTGTTTGATCATAAAAGGTCAAAAAATTAGATATTCATCACATAGATAAATGGACAAGTGGATCTATAGCCACCAAGTATTTAATCCTATTAGGTATTAAATTTCTAAGAATGCACTAAAAGTTATACCTTATAATATATTTTTATAATAATATGAAGACTAAATGGCATAATATATAGGAGAAAAAATTCAAGCCTTAAACCCACACTAATATAAAGTGAAACTAATGTACTTAAAATTATTTAATAAAATTATTAATATTTATTTCAAAGTGTTAAAAAAAAATAAATCATTTATTCATAAACATGTGGTCATAAATCTAAATTTTAACCAAAAGACAAAGTATTAACAATATAATTGTTAACGTCTCATCCTGTGTATTCCTATAGAAAAGATAGAGTACTATAGTAAAAGAAAGATACGAGGGAAAATTTTGGATTTATGGTTAATTGCGACTTACGAATTTTTTTAATTTTATATTATCTCAAAGGCAAGTAGTGGTATTGTTATTTTATTTTATTTGTACAAATGATTTAATCTTATTTAATTTAAATATCTAATGTGGCTAAACACACCTCCTAGATGCACCACACTAAATATTTATTTAATCTACAATATTATAATATAATTTTTTATATAAGGTGTACAATACCTAATCTCAACACTTGAAACCTCACCTAGAATCCTTGTGAAATCCACTGTGTGTTAAGTTTTCTAGATTTTTATGTTATTGGGATTTCCCATACATTCAAGCCTTCTTTGGCATCCCCAATCCACAAATCCTAAAAACTATTGGAAGGTCTATGTGATTATTTTGCAGAGAATTTTAATTGTTACTTGGTTACATCTTTCCATTCACCTCAAAGTTTTGAAACCCCACCAAATCCTTCATCAAAATTAATCTAAGTATTTTGGAGTGTTGGAGTTCTTAATCCCTTGTGAATAATTTGCAAATAATATTATGAGTAATTAAATACATCAAATTTATAAGGTTGATGATAGCTTAATCCTCAATAAAAAGAAGATGAAAATAAGTTTTTTTTATAATATTATGATAATATTATATTATTATATTATATAATGTTTATATATTTTATTATGATTTATATTATATTATTATATTATTATCTTATAATATATCATATCATATATTATAATATTATAAATAATATAATTTAATATAATTATATATAATACTATAGTTTTAGTATAATAAATAATACTTGTTGATGTGTTAAAGCAGATAGGTGTACTACCTCTCTTGAAAGACAATCTTCCACAAATCGAGTTGCTGCATTGACTATCCCAAGGTCTCTCGGATGTCAGTTCATGACGATGCTTAGATACCTTAGTAGTTTGATGTGATTTGCTTGAATCACAAGGTGGCCTTACAAAAATACAAAGTGTGGATGCGAAGCATGAAGTTGGATATTCGAAAAGGAGTTCTTAGCATG
>VDFB02227479.1:0-18937 GCA_007258455.2 Sequoia sempervirens | reverse complement strand
TCCATCGAAGAGAACATTGAGGATGTATCTACACAATCCGATGATCAATTCACCATACATCAAGAGCCACTTTTTAGTGATCTCTTTCAAGGAGTATTAGGATTATTTGATCCAATTGACATAATGCACAATCAGTTCACCTATGATCATGTCAAAAATGTCTCTACATCCCCTTACGAGTTAGAGGACATAAATCAAGAATTTATTCCAAAGCATGATCAAAATCTTTCACCAAAGTCTAGCAATGGTCCTTTTCAAAACATGTTGATCCCCTTTGACCTCATGGCTACAGATACTAAAGGAACCCTAAACTCGACACTTGAGGATGATGAACCACTTACCATGTCTAATGAAGATATCCAAGCACCATTTGTAAGCGATTCATCCTTTGAAACCGATCCATGTCAAGAGCTTGATCCAAAGCATATTGAAAGCAATCCCAAAATAAATCAAGATCAAAAATTTGTATCTCCAAGATACTACAATGATCTAATGGATATTCTCCTATCCACACAAGATGATCACAGCCACATAGCACTTACTCCTCCATCTACCCATGAGATGCTTTCTATAGATGGGCACGTAGATGATCTTCATCTAGAACAAGATTGTGTTACACAAAAAGAGCAGATTCTTAACTCCTACAATCAAACGGAGTTATCAATATCAAGATCAGATATGTCCCAAACTCAAACTAAGGACATCATGAATACGGATATCCAGCATTGTCCACTCAAGGAGACAAGTCAAATAGAACAGGATATTCTAGAGTTAGCAGAGCAGCAAATGGAAATAACGTCACCTACGGTGGTCATGTATCAGAGAATTCATTCTAAACAAAAGCTCTCAGAACAGGCGAAATCAAAGCATGAAGGTACTTCTATCATATTGGGGGCAACTTTGTCTCAAGCAAACATCAACATAGGGGGCACGAAGAGTCCTTGTGATGAAATTAGTGTCAATACTACAACCAGCCATGCCATGAATCTTCATCCACCCATTACCCCATCCACCTAATTAACTCAACGCCAAAGGAAATATTTAACCAAAAGTAACGCAAGAACATTATCGTTAAAAGAAGTTGATAAGCATATCGGACAACAAATACATATGGATACCAAAGAATACAAATAAATATCATCCCTATCAAACTCCATCGGTCAAAGAAACTATGGGGAAAAATAAAAGAGGGAAAGTTATCCATCAAGGATGTCTGCAAAACCAAAATTATGCTTTTCAAGTGACGTACAAAGTATATCAAGGCTTGGTCCTAATTCCACGCACATTTCCATATCCACCCATCATTGTTCATCTTCCCAAGTTTGGAGAGTCAAAGGTTCCAAACTGTCAACCAATCCATCTCTTATCCCTAAACGCACTCCATCCACGCCTCCACGCATGATATCCAATTCTCATATTGACCATGTATTGGCAATCCACCTTCATCATAAGCGATTCGTGAAGCGCACTTTATCGCATGTATGCATCGAGACAAGTTAACCCCGGTATCTAACGTAAGGCATCAAGAATCCTTAAATTGTATTCAAGTGCACGATCTTAGCAAAGCAGTTCTTCAGCAGATATCAATGGCACATTATGATAGAGGCATCTACGTCAACACCACCAGGTGGTTCAGCGTGAATCTTTCAGAAAAATACAAAAAAATCAAAAAAAATATATCCAAAAATTTTTTTTTTTAGAAAAAGGATTGAAAACAGTAAAGAAAAAAATCGTCCTCTAGTGAAAACTGCATGTGCGGCACTTTGGGCAAGACCGTGATGAAAACCTGGCAAACAGGCGTCATGTGTAGAATCGAGCATCTACGTGCGCCAGTTCAGATGAAGGCATCTTATCCCATCCATAATAAATCGAGCATTCCATCCATCTTATCCATCCATCCATAAACCATTGATCCAATCCATTTTCATCCATCTGCATTCGTCATCCAAGTTATCTTGATCTTGATACAAAATTTTGGGCACACCTTACATTTGCTTACGGTAAACATCTTGACATGGGTCATTTTCATCAATCCTATCCTATGCAGCGTTATTTGAGCCATGAAGCATTATCCAAATGAGCATTCCTTTATCTAAGCACCTTATCTTATTGCAAGATAATCCTTGGCATCCTTTTGCATGCTTACCATATCCATCCAGCCATACACTTATCTGAGCATCCATCCATCACATTCCATACATTGCTAGACATTGGGGGCAGATATGTACATCTTGCTTCGGGAATAAATCTTGATCTATATCCTTCACCTTATGTGGCGATCCGAACATTGGAAAACATGAAATAAAATTGGTCAAACCACTTGTGAATAAAAATCCGAATCACTAGCCCATGGCACATTTTGACGAGAAGACATTCCTTATCAGTCTTAATCTTTCATCAAACATCAATTGATATCAGTCGCATCTAACACACCCGTCAAATGTCACATCAAATCATCCAAACATCTTTTGTTCAAAAACCAAGCTTCATCAAACATGATCAATCAAATCCAATCAAAAAATCATCATCTCGGGATATCCTTGTGTTGCTTAACACTATCCTTGCATTGTCGTGTATCCTTGACAATGTTATCATTATCAATCATGATCAATCCAGTCCTTGCATTGTTGTGTATCCTCAACAATGTTATCATCATCCATCCCATCAAATCCTTGTGTTGCATAACACTATCATTGCATTGTTGTGTATCCTCAACAATGTTATCATCATCATCAATCCATTGATCCGATCAATCAACCTTAGCTTGGTCTTCAACAAAATCATAAACAGAGTACTGATATCATCACACATCCGTATCCAAATCATCAAAATCATGAGAAAATCCAAAACATTAGAAAATCAAAAATCCAAAACATCCAAAACATAAAAATAAAAAATAAAAAAATAAAAAAAAAATCCAAAACAAGTCAAAAATCTAAAAAATATCAAAAACATTGAACCGAACCACGCCGCTTCGGAAGCTTAACGTAGGGCAAGGCTAATTCCTTGATCAGCCCCCGGTATCAATCAAAATCCAAAACATTCAATCACATCAAAACCAAAACATCTCGAATCACATCAAAATCCCAAAACATCGCAAAATCCAAAAACACCAAAAATAGCCTCAAAACATTTCAAAAATGTCAAAAACATCCAAATATTTGAAAAAATCCATCTGCCTCATCTCGCTTGCACCCGAAATAATCAATCATCCATAATAAACTGATCGTCATCTCCATCCTTTGGCAACACAAACAGAAATAATCATAGCAGTCAACAATAGCAAACTTCAATCGTAAAATCAAAATCGAAACAACAAACCATTAAAACAAAATCAAACTCTTGATCAGTCGCAAACATGTCAGTCGACCTTATATCAATAGCCTATCAATCAACTTATCAAACCATCATCATCCTGTACAATGCATGTCCTAGGATATATCGTTCCGACAATGGGCATCATTTATGGATATCACTTTGGATTCTTATCCTATCAAAACAAATCCCTTTGGCTAGAGGTATGAAGAACATTGGCTTGTTTGTGTACTTGATCTTTTCTTTTGATTTATCTTATTGCTTCATCTCCAAGGACCTCACATGATAACTGAATCCAAGGATTTAGGAGAAATAGGAATGGGGCAACTATCATTATCTTTGTTTGTCGTGTTTGTTGGACGCTCTTGTAAATAACTTTGGCTAATACTTGCTTGTTAGATATGGAGGAGGTTTCTCGTGATAGCTTGTTGACTATTGCATTGATTGGTTATGTACCCTTCCATGTTTTGGTCCGAGATGTTTGAGACTTCTAGTGCATCCTAGTTGTTTCCGTGATGTCGTGTGAACAAGCATCATTCTCATTCCCGCCATAGAGTCAAAGTTCATCACACTAGTACAACGCCATCCCCGTCCTTCTCATACCTTGGATGCATCGTACTTAGGCGTTGTTATCAAAAATAAAGTAAGTGACCCTTTGAAAATCCTTAACTTTGATAAGCAAATCATCCATCTATCATCATCATTTATCATCATCATCTTTTATTATCATCATCATCTCTAATAAAGTCTCGACCAATCATGGACTTGTTGGATCCTCTTGTCATCATCTCATTTCCGCACTAACATCATACATCCGGCTATTGGTACATCCATCACATCCATCTTGCATCCATAAATCATCAAGATTTTGCATATCATCTCATATCATCATCATAATATAGACTGCGGTCTAAGCATATCATAAATCATCCATTGTGACATCAATAAAGATAATCACATCATCAATCTCATCCATCTCATATCATATCATTATTTAAGTTGTTTAGAATAATATATATTTGTTATTCTAAGCATCTTAAAATCATCTCATTTGCATCGTCATTCATAACCATCCATTTTGAACCTCTTTATCGTGAGATCGACCCTCAAATCAAATCTTTTCGCTCGATCTCTCGAGGGGTCAATGTACCAGTGTACTTCTTTCCGCTGGGGCATCCGAAAAATCAGAAATTTTTTAATTTCGATTGCGGCAAGTTTATTCTTTGAACCAACGCAACAAGTACATTGCTTCAAAGAGGGGCAAAATGTAGACATGTTAAAATTACATCATGCATAATCATATTCCATTCATCCAATAAATCAGGACTTTATTTAAATCAAATCCAAATCATACATTTTCCATCATTTTCTGATTTAAATAAATCAATTATCAAAGTCCAAAAAGTCAAATCACCTAATCAGCATTAAATCAGCATAATCTTCATCTAATCCTAATCTAATACTAATCACATCCCACTTGCATGATCTAGACCTAGCCACTTGCACAATAAATCAATTTTATTGATTTATTAAAATCTCATTTTCCCTCAACATGACAAGTCAAACAGGGCATTTATTGCTCTCCTTTCTTGTCCCCCTCTCAAAATTTATTGCAAATTTGAATTCAAAAATTCCCCCTCTTGGGCACTCTTCCCAAATCTTGCATATCCATCAACTAATCACATGATGACAAGTGTCCTCAACTCATTGGCTTGTTTTTGATCCCACATTGGTCCCTCTTCAACACTTGGCATTTTGAAAATCTTTAAATAGGTGCATCATCCTCAAGCAAACCCTTCACAATCTATTGCAAGGTTACTCTCTTCATTTGAGATTCGATCTTGTTCATCATCACTCCACCATCTCCATTTGCATTTACACAATTTAAGCTTTGGTCAAGGATTGGGAAAGGGTCACTAGCACATGTGACACCAATCCACTATGAGATAGAGTTGGATCATGTCTTTCATATGCATTCTTTAGTTTCTATTGTTCCATTTTTATTGCATGATTGATGTGTTTCATTATTTCATAGGGATGTTAAAATGGTGTTTTAAACTAACCATATTGCAGATTTTAGCATCCACACCAACAAACTAAAATTTGATCCTACCATTATGATCACAAAACACACCTCTAATTTTAGAATTTTCAATATTGTCTTTGAAACTTCGTCGATATTAATTTTAACCAAGCTTGGAGGTGGATATTCCCATCTAGTAGGTTGAGAATCCTAAGTGGTATTATTGGAAGAGGTAGAAGAGGGAGAAGCCAAAGGAATAGTGAGTTTCATTAGAACTCTAAATTCCCACCAAGAAATCACTTTGTAATCTTGAGTGTAAACCTAACGAGTTTCTTTTAGATTGGTCAATATTTTTCCCCAAACTTGGCTTATATGCCTTATTGTACCATTGAAAATTCTCTAAGTTCCCACCAAATATCTCATAGTTCTTGTACCATTGGATATCCTCTTATTAATTATAGATGAGAAATGATAAAGAGGAAATATCCCATTCTCCAGCAACCATGAGAAAAAAGACATAAAAACAAGGTGCAGGAGGAAGTCATGGAGGTAATAGAGGCATTGGGAGATATTCAAAGTTTGAATCTAAAGGTGTGGCAAAAGAATTAGGGAGATAATTGAGAGAAATATCATCAAAGGAAGCATGAGTGATGATTGACCCTATTGAGATACTAATTCAAGAGATGAAAAGTTATAAAGGGGTTAAATAAGATAGCAAATAAATTTGATACAATTAATAGAATAGGCAAAGGAAATATTGAAGAATTGGTAATCTAGTATACTATTATTTTGGAATATCCTACACATAGTGGAGGCTCTATTCCAACTTCTCTAGGATTATTTTGTAAGGGAGTATGAAGTGATCTATGAGGTAGCCTGAGAGAAAAATTTATCAAAAATAAAATAAATTGAAGTCCTATGTTAATAATAGAAAGAATTAAGGTCGAAACAAACATAAATATCTCATATAAATTGGGAAGCAAGAAAAACATCTAACAATAATGCAATACAATAAGAAGACGATGATAAAAAAAAGAAGAAATAAGCATTAGAAAAGGTCAAGGAGCAAAAATAAATTTTGAAAAAACAAGATAAAAGTGATAACTCTCTTTAGCCCAACAAGCATTAGAAAGGAAACCATAAAAAATATGCTAAGAAAAATGCTCAATAATCCAAAGGAATTGCACAAAAAAAGCATAGATAAAGCAAGAAAGAAGTTGTCATTAAAGAGGTGGGAAGGTGGAGAGATAAAGGGAAAAGGAAAATGAGGGAAGAAAAACTTAGAAGAAGAAAATAGAAAAGAGTGGGAGAAAAGAAAGAGGCGATCTTTGATCATTAAAAAAAAAAGTAATTTTCAATATAATATAAAAGGTTAAGCACTTATCTAAATAATAAATCTAAGAAAAAACAATCATAGATATAATCTATACTATCATTTCACTTCAATAAACATATTTACTCTAAAAAATTATTATTGATGGTGTATTATGCTGTCAAAAATTTATCTTGCATGTAATATACACCATGTGATTTTAATATATTCTTATAGAATTTGGTTACAAAAATTAATTAAATTGGCATACGAATCCCACATTTTTTGGGATGAATAGTGAATATATTTCTAATTAAAATATAATAATACACATTCAAAACAAAAAATGTAGGTGGAAAAAGTCACACATCGAAAGTATAAATAGGGCTACAATCTCAAACATAAAATAACAACACAAATATAAAATGATACTAAGAAGTGAGAGCAGTAGTATAAGGGGGGGGAGGTTGGTCTTGATCATTCAATTTACCCCATACATCAACAAGGTATGAAGTGTCCATAGGGGCTCCTATCCATCATTACCATATTTTTCATTATCATCTTGCTTATCTTTACTAACAATTTGAAAAGGAGAAATGACAAGAGCTATCTAAGGGAAATTACTAAAGTCTAGCTAGCCAATAGTGCGACCACCAAAAGCCAAGGGAGAAGAAGAGTGGTTGTGAGTGGGTTGTGATCATCCTTGTTTAACATGGTATCTTCTCATAGGAGGCAAAGAGGCCTAAGAATGAGCATGCTAGTTGCCACAAGCAAGTTGATTACAACCTCAACAACAACCATGAGGTAGAGGCTAACTTCTACTAGACCTAATATCTATATTAAATTCAATATAGTTTATTTTACCTATGAATTAATTATGGTTTATTATTGAAAAAATCAAAATAAAGAAAATGGATGCACAAATCAAGAAGTGCATGTTGAAAGTCTAATCCTTATGTGATCAAATACAAGTTGCCTCTATTTTCCTGCTATGATGCACTACATACATAAGCACCATCTCCCCATTTCATTACAATTTGTTATGATTAGTTATAGAAAAGGAGATTGCCACCTTAGCAAATATTGTTATGCATAGGGAAACAAAAGATATTAGAGGATTAAATTTACAACTAGTGCATGCATTGGTGTAAGATTAATGGTGTGACAATGGACAAATCCAAGCTGAAATAATAGGGTATATTATATATTGACAATTTAATAAAAATAAAAATCATCAAATTTGATTATAAAGAAAGTGGTTTTGACATATTTCTCTCTTTATATAATTATAGTGTAAGAACTTATTTTTATTCTCAAAGTAGCACTCAAAAGATAATGAAGGTGTTATATGAAGGCATTGTATATTTTTAATTCTAGATAAAAATATAATTGTAAATCCTCATCTTTCAATATTGTCAATGTCAATTCTGACCTTGTTTAATGTAAATTCTTCAATTAAATCATTATGTATGAAAATTTAGGTAGAGGATATTTTGTTGATAGCATCTCATAATCCCTAGGCTACAATAAATAAACAAGTCTTCTTACATGAAATATATATCCTAGGATCAAGGGTAATGTATGTGAGGGGCATGCATTAAAGAGTCATATAAGACATGAACATGGGTATATAGCTCTCACAACCTGACCATGGCCAAAATACTAATATATTTGAAGATGATTTGGTCATAAGGTTGTGTTGGTAAATATGTTTTTTTTATTGGTACTTACATGGGATCAATTGGTAAATGAGATAATAAATAAGACAACTCTATGTCTAGGAAGACTTATCATTGTTATTTTGAAACATCAATTTATTATGCAAGTATCTTGCTTTAGAAATATGAAGCTCTAAAAAAAAATAAGTTATGATCATTTCCCTTCCCTTAATTGTTCAATTAGTCACTCCCTAGCTCTCATTTCTAATGCATGAATCTAAGACCTATATTCGTCAAATTCAAAGTTAAATGACTCCCTTTCTCTTGAAGATAAATCGGGTGCCTATAATATATCAAAGTAAATGACCAATCCCAAAGAAAAATAGGCCCACAAATTTATCAATAAGTCTAATAATATCCTACAGAGATGTGGAGGAAATTTAACCAACAAAAGGAAATAAGGGATCAAGAACATTCTAGTAAATTTGAAAAAAATAAAAAAAAATTACTAACCATAATTTGTATACTTCGATTTGACTTGGACTTAGTAGACTATTTTTTAACTCAAAAACTTAAAAAATACTTCAATTTCTTAGAAAAACATAAATTTTATGTAAAATATAGTTACAAAATATATAAAATGAGTCTATAAAACACTGGGGAAGTGTTTTATATTAAATTTGAATAAAAATAGAGTACAAAATTATATCATTAGGTGAATACAAAAATCAACTAATAAATATTATAAATTTATGATGATTGTCTTTGAAAAACATCATCATAAATTGCATGTCCATGCAAGTTACAAATTACAATAATTTGTAATTTTGTATTTTCTTTACAAGTGTAAAATTGGGGAGATGGTTTAGTCCTTGTTCTTGATTGCAACTCCTCACTTGTCCTCGAAAGCTATGCATGTGGCTCCAACCTAGTACTATATGGAAGTAATTTCTCCTTTATCTCATGTTTTAAATCATCTCTAATGATGTCCAATCCAATCTTTGTTGCTTCTATTGTACCTACACCCTCCATAACTTGTCTCTTGAAATCAATAATATCATTCTCTATGAACATCAAGTTTTCTTCATGTCCTAAGTAGGATGAACCCTATAGATATCAATATCATCCATCTATTGGACCTTGTGTAAATGTGTCTACATTTTTTGTGCTAAGAAAAAGGTTGTATTACAAAAAAATTAGGTCATTGAAGTATTATTGATTCAACTTATTACACTTATTTGTGTGAATGACCTCAAACAAACTTTAGTTTTCCTCACTTATAGAAGCATTAGAATATTTTAACATAGTTTTGAGTGCTAATTTTTTTAAGATTTGGGGTATTTCCACCCCAATATTTCTACCAAGAAATTTCAACTAAGATATTCAAAAGTTTGTAGAAAAGAGATATCGATAATTGCAATTTTTAAATTATATATACAAGGAATCCATTTTTTATTACTTGGTGTCTAGGTGGATTGTCCTTAAATAGCTAGTGGCAAAGAAAATAGCCTCATCTAACTTACTCGTAATTTTGCAACTTTAAAATAATGAAGTCCCTCACTTCAACTTTACTTGTCATCCCTTCAATGCGTGTTGATATCCCTCCATAACCTCCCCATCAATATCTATGAAGTTATTTGAGAAGAAAAAATAGGGTTGAGATAGTATCTAGTACATGAATGAGTTGGTGAAATTAATTATTCCACCTCTAATCAATTATTTTTGAATTAAAGTCAATTTTGTAACTATCCCTCCAACAATAGTTTTGTATGGCCTTTTTGGCCCTATACATGACCTTATAAATTTACACCATTGGGATTTTCTCCCCATCCACAAGAACAAAAGCCTCATTAAAGACTCTAACACTTACAAAAAATTAAGTTATAAACTTACAATTAAAGTAAATACTTTTTAATATTAAAAATAAAGGATTCAAATTAAAATTAAAATTGAAATTGAAATTTAAAGTTAACTTGATGATCTTTGTAAATGCGCCATCAAAAACCATAATTTTATTCCTCTCTCCATTAGCCTTCTTTGAATATGTTGAGTTTAGTCATTGATTGACATAAAAAATTATTCAATGGTGTCAACAAACTAATGTTTTACAAGATGTTGGCGTTTAAATTTGCACCTCTAGTATGCGGATTTGAAAACAGACATCTATGCACAAATAAACTGCTCTTCAAATTAGGAGGGGAAGCTCCCTCTTGCTGATGGTGTTTGAAAAAAAGTAAACTAAACTAAGTTGCCTATCTTTTTGATCAACTTAGAGCACAAGGTTTATTAAACACAAACGCCATAGCTGAGATTTTCTGATATAAGAAGTTCAACTACAACTAACTTAAACTAAAGACATTCCTAACCTCTCAAGTAATAGCAGAGCAAGAGAAGCTAGAAATAAACAAGGTAGATTTTCTGACAAAGTACTTCAATAACCTCTCTCTCAACAAACACCTACACACCTCACTGTAAGTTGAAATCAAGATCATAAAAGCAGAACATAAATAACGGAAATCTGAGATCTTCGACCAAGGCAAAGGAGGCTCATGATTTTATTACTTAAATCTCTGGAACAAAGCTCACTTCTAACATGCCTTGAACAAGAAATTGCAGCTAAAGAGGCTTGCAAACTTATTCTTAACACAATAGAAAACAACAATCATACTAACTCCTTGTTGGCTAAAGAGGCTCAACAATTTGCTATCACAACACAATTTGAACAATACTTGAGTAACAAATAGAAGGCACAATAGGCTCAACATTTTGTTCTCACTAGCACGGTTCCTACAAAGTGAATTGAAACTGAATAACAACTTGCTACAATACAGGCTCACAATTTGCTAACATAATAACCGTTAAAGAAAACTAATGAGCAAAGGCTCTTATTTTATAGGCAAGCAGAGGAGTAGGGAACCCTAAAATCTCCTTGCTTTCACAATCTAGGGCTTGCTCAACAAGCAAGCTTTATTAGTAAATCTAGAAAGAAGATAACCTCTAACACCTAAGAAAGCGAGAAAAGCAGGAAATGCCAACTATTACAATTATCTTCTTTCTCTTCTTCAAAGAATGGATAAGAATCATTCCAAGAATAGAAAGAAAGCAGAATGAAAGCTTCTAGATGAAAGCCACTTTAAATCTCAATCATATCTGCTAAAAAGTAGGAAACTGGGTCCTGGTCAGGTGCATTGATACTATCTAAGGCAATATTCCGATTCTCCAAGATCTCTTCGCGTTTTGTGATCAAACCTAGAGGATCTTTCACTTCTTTAGCTTCTTTATGAGTTTTGTTCTTGAAAAACATCACTGCACCAAAAGATGACTCACAAATTTGATAACTTGGCGGCTCTACAACTTTATGCTTTTGACACTTCGCTTGATTTCCAACAAAAGAGTATTGCACAACTCTTTTCTGATACCTTTCCTTTTTCTCATATCACACCTTCTCTCGTTCTTCAGCTGAGATGATGAAGTTTTGACATAGTGTCGATTCGGTCTTAAACTCGAGGGGAGTGTACTCCATATTGAAAACCTTGAAGAATGACTGTAAACTCGCCTATGTTTAGACAAGTCTTGAGCAACTTTCTATTTTTAGAATGCTGGTTTTTTGTCTTCAAACAGACAAATTTTTGGAATTTTTTCTGAGATATGGGTTTTGCTCAGAACTTTGTTGCAAGACAACCCAGATCATCCATTTTTGAAAATCTTGAATTTTGACTGAAAAAGCAGCAAACCCTAATTTCTTCAAATTTTCACTGAAAAAGTTGGCACCTGGGTTTTGTTCAGAATACAATTTGGAATGAACCCAGTTGATTAGATATGAAAAACAGTGACGGCTAATCGAAAAAGCAGCCAACCCTAGAATTTGAAATTTTCTTGAAAAAGCTGTGATATGGGTTTTCTTTAGAAGACTGTTTTGAGAGGACCCAGATGATCAAAATTTGCAAACTCTGAAGATTTCATTGACATGCAAGGAAAAAGCAGCTGCTGCAACTTGATGAAAATTTCTTGAAAGATTCTTCAGAAGAACGAGTTGAGCAGACCCAGAAGGCTGAAAATTGAAATCTTTGATCTTCTCCTTCAAAAATTTGATCTTCTGAATGAAAAAGCAAGATCTTTTGTTGCTGGTCTGAAAATTATTTATGAAAATCAACAACCTTGGGCTCTTGAATCTTGAAATAAAACCTCAAAGTTGCTGCTCCACTTTTCTTCTTTGAATGCTACCTGCAAAAATGATGAAAACTGAATGGAAGAGATGTCTTAAATAGATTTAGGGCTTGAAATAGTTTTGCTTTCTTTTGTTTTAATCCATGCAAACCCTAAAACCTTCTCATGCAACGAACTTGGACATTCACTTCAACTTGCAATTTTGAATCTTTTGAAAACTTTGAAAATTTCACTAAGGCATTGTAAGTTGGGCGCTTTTCTTGACTAGAGGCGCCCATTTTCTCCAGAGTAAGCCACTTTTTCAGAATTTTCAACTTTTCTTCCATTTTGACCCTTGGTTTGACCTCGATCTCCGGCTTCTAGATTGATCTGATGAACGAGCTGGATGATTCATCGCGTAGACTGACTGATTCTGAGAAAATTGTTCTAGAGGCACCTCTGGCGAAAAACTTCGTTTGGACCTTCAAATTCATGGGAGCGCATTTCCTCCAGGGGCTCCGAACTTTCACAGTGTTAGCCATTTTTTCATGATTTTCAATTCCTTCATTCCCTTTGATCTTCTGATGAAATCTCGATTTCGGGAGTTACGCTGATTTGATCGACTGACCGTCAACTCCATTGGATAGCTCGACTAAAACTGACGAAGTGCTCTTAGAAGCCGTATCTACAAATTCTAACATCTCAGGGCTCAAAATCTTGGGCGCCCTTTCTCTCCAGGGGCGCCCAACTTAAGCAGACTTACCCATTTTTCACTTTCTTCATCCTTTCACTTCTACAGATGATCTCACCTGGTCTGGTGATTTGGAACTCGGATTGACTGACCGCTGGGCTTGTTGCGAAGCTGAGAGGATTTTGGAGGGGGTTCTCTGGGAGAGATTTTGTCGAAAAGTGAAATTCAGGCCCTCATAAGTTTGGGCGCCCATCTTGACTGGGGGCGCCCACTTCCACCAGACTTAGTTTATTTTTTTATTTTCTTGTGTTTACTTCTGAATCTTCGTTCATAACCTTCGTCGGACCCTCTGTTCGGTGCTTCAGATATGGTGACTGTGACCTCCAATAGGTGTGCTGAGTATCTCGTTTGAAAGCTGGATCAACTGTGAAGAAATCATATTAGACACTCATCTGCAAATTCATCTGATAGACCCCCTGAAAAATTGGGCGCCCTTCTTCACCAGGGGCGCCCACTTTATTAACACTTAGTCAATTTTTGATAATTTTCAACTTTCCTCATTCTGACCTCTGTGCGGATCTTCCCTGTTCAGTGCTGAATTCTGGTTGACTGGATGATCCATTGCGAAGCTGACAGAGAATCGAGTAACTTTGACTAGAGGCATAAACCCTAATTTCATCTTCTGATGCCCTAAAAAGATGGGTGCCTATTCTCTCTTGGGGCGCCCATGACAAGCAGACTTAGTCAAAATCTGGGAGATTTCACCTTCCTTCTTCATTCAACATGCATGTTCATCATTTCGTCTTCTGTTTGATGCTTGATCATTGAATTTGACACCTGGCAGCCGACTGACCTCCATTGATGACCTCAGAGCTCCTCATATACTTCTGAAAAAGCAGAATAGACCCACTAGGGCAAAACTAATTATTTTAAGATTCTGACTGTATCAGCTTGATATGGACATATTTTGAGCCAATCAAAATTAGTTTGGACCCTGATGGACCAACTTTCTATTTTTAGAAACTTTTGCCAGTATCCATTTCCAAAGAAACCCAGAAAAACCCAAAAAATGTTACTAATTTTAGAAAATTTCTAAAAATAACAGTTTTCCTAAAATTTAGGGATGAAAAACTGAGATCTGGGTTTTGTAGGTTAAGCTGCTTTGAGTAGACCCAGATCGTCAGAATTTTAAAATTTCGCGTTTTAACTCCTCATGCAAGACATGCACACCCAAATTTTGACCTTTTTGACTGATTTAACAAGACTTTTACTCATTTCTTCAAAATGTCTAAGTGTAACAAAAATTTTAATTTTGGGGTACAACATTGGCTCTGTTTGGGGACCATGGCGAATACTTACGGCATAGGAGAACCATATAATCTCTGGAGTTTTAAGCATAGACCAGTGCCTTGTCCATTGGGTATCGGAGTCAGCATCATTTCCTAATCACCTATTTGCAAAATTTTCCTAAGTCACCTATGACTAGACTTCCTAGTAATCACCTAATAGTTGGACTTCCCTACAAATCACCTAAAACAAGACTCCTAATCACCTAAAACACAACAGGACTGTTACGGAAAGGGGAAAAGCAACATAACGAAAACATCACGGAAAGGGGAAACACATCACGAAAAACAAGGAAAAATATTTACAAAGATTTACTCCACCTCTGAAAGATGTCCTTTCTGCCTGAAAGGCTTTACTTCTCTTCTCTTGGGTATCGCAGGAGACAAATCTTCAGGGATGAAGATTCTCATATCTTCATACGTCCAGCCAGAGGCACCTTGACAAAAGTTGGAAAATGGCGCAAGGAAGGAAGCAGGTACCACTGAGTCACCAACTTTGTTGTCGTTCATCTTTAGGATGTCTCTGGTATCAATCCTTAGGATGTCTTTATCGTCGATCTCTGGAATGTCTTTGAACTCTTCAAACCAATCGATCGTGTTCCACACTTGATTTCTATAATGCCGCAGGTGATCCTTTCTGATCTGAAAATACCCTTTGATTGGCTCATCGATCAACTCCACATCCCCTTTAACACATAGGAGTTCAATTCCCATGTCTTCGGCATTTTTGAGGCCTAATAAAAGTGCCTCTTTTTCAACTTCAGTAAACTCCAATTGCAGGCCATATGACAATGGGTATAATTGTTCTTTAGGGGAGATGATCACTTCCCCTGCTCCTGATTTTGTATTAGAACAACCCTCATCAAACTGTATTGTCCATAAATTTGCATCCTCTGTCGGTCTCTTTTCTAGACAAGCAATGTTCTGGTCTTCACTTTCTATCTCTGACAACGTCACATAATTACCAAGACCTATTCCTTGATAAAGGGTTTGGGGTGGGGGGTTTGGGATTTTCACCACCATGAACTGGGATTTGGGTTCAGGTTCTATCTTGATTTTGCCTTGCTCCATAGGAATAGTTGCAGACGACCAATCTAATTTCATTGCGCCACCAAGATCTCTACAGAAGCTCTGACTCAACAACATCCTGTAGCTGGGTGGAATATCAGCCACTAGGATGGTCATTTTAATCTTTTTCTCTGGGTAAGCTGCCAACCTTACTTGAGTGTTCTTCATTTGTCCGACCAACGGTACTGACTTAGACTGAAGCGAATAACACTCGTTCTGAGTTTCTGTGCAAGAGAGTCCCAATGCTTTCATCACTTGTAGAGGCATTATGTTGTCTGAGGCTCCTGAATCAATAATACAATTGCTCAGTTTAAATCCTCCTATATACAAACATATATAGAAAGGTTTAGGCTTTTCTTTCACTAGAATAGATAACTTAAGCAATGTAGGTGGAATTGAAGCTTCTTTCTTCACATGTTGTATTATTCTGTCCAGCTGCTCAGGATGATCATGAAGATATTCCAACTATGAAATCTGCACCGTGTTCTTCATCAAGGCATCTACAATGTCAAACTTGGCTGGAGATGGGTCTTGAGCAACCGCTTTATCATTCTCTTGTTCTCTAGCTCTCCACCTCTCTTCTTCTTTTTGCGCTTGCAGTCTCTCTTCTTCTTCTTTCTGTGCTTGCAAGTGCAAAGCACCTGTAAACATAGGAAAAGAGTGTCTTCCGTGATTTGCTGCAAGAGAGCGGTGGCAGAGGTATTCTTTTTCTTCAATAACGGGTTCAAAATATCCTGCTGCGGAGTCGCCATCGAAGTTGTCCGTCTGCGGTGAGACAACATTCGAACTTGGTGTTGGGACAAAACTGGAACTGGGTGCAGCATCAGCATATCCCATAATCTGATTCATTCTTAAGTTCTTAGGACATGTAGAACTGGTATGTTCATCGGTATCATGAAAGGAACAAAACACTGCGTGTGGTGCAACTTCAACTTTTTGTCTTGGTGGAGGTGCTAGCAACCGCGGCTTGTAACTATTGTAAGGCTGAAAATCATTTCTCCTCGGTTGATACGGTTGCTGAGGTTGATACTGTTGTTGAAGTTGATATTGTGGTGGTGGTAGTGCGAGCATCTCATTGGCTACCTTCTGTAGCAGTGGATCTACAGAACTCTGAACCAGAGGCCTGATTGAATCCTTCTTCATTATGCTAGAAGTGATCATATTATCTTCTAGCTCAATGGTGTGTCTTTGTGCATCTGTCAATTCCGTTTCTTTTGCCATCCTCAAGAAGAAATCTATCTTTGATGGAAGAGCATTTATGAAGCAGCTCATCAGAATCTCCGGTTATGGATTAAGTGTAGAAGAAATCCGTGTAACAAGACGATTAAATCTTGCTACAAACTCCCTCATGGGATCATTGCTCTCCATCTTTGAATTTGCAAGTTGGGCAAACAACAAATGACTGTCTTCAGTGGGCTTGAATCTCACCAAGAAATTCTCGATCATAGTTGCCTAGCTTGTGATAATGCCCGGCTCCAGGTGATTGAACCAATTAGCAGCATTCCCAACAAGAGTCTCCACAAAGAGACGCACTGCGATGTCTTCATGTTCCACGTGCAAGATAGCGTAGGTTGTCAAGAAGGCTGAAAGATGATCATCAGGGTGTTGAGTCCCATCGCCATGAAAACGTGGAAAGTGCTTCCTCGACCCTTTAGGTAATTCATGATGTTCCTGCAAAGCCAAAGGTCCAATGATGTTACCCAAAGGTAATGGGGGTGGACGTCTCAGGTTTCTTCCAACATTATTGTTGTTATCACCCATTACTTCTGCTGAATCAAGCAATAGGGTGCCAGATAGTCATACCCGTGACATAAAGCCTAAGCTTTCTTTGTTGTTTTATGCCTCGTGCCCCATGGTGGGCGCCAAAAAACTGTTGGCGTTTAAATTCGCACCTTTGGTATGTGGATTTGAAAACGGACAGCTATGCACAGATAAACTGCTCTTCAAATTGGGAGGGGAAGCTCCCTCTTGCTGATGGTGTTTGAAAGAAAGTAAACTAAACTAAGTTGCCTATCTTTTTGATCAACTTAGAGCACAAGGTTTATTAAACACAAATGCCGCAGCTGAGATTTTCTGATATAAGAAGTTCAACTACGACTAAATTAAACTAAAGATGTTCCTAACCTCTCAAGTAATAGCAGAGCAAGAGAAGCAAAAAATAAACAAGGTAGATTTTCTGACAAAGTACTTCAATAACCTCTCTCTCAAAAAACACCTACACAGTTCACTGTAAGTTGAAATCAAGATCATAAAAGTGGAACATAAATAATGGAAATCTGAGATCTTCGACCAAGGAAAAGAAGGCTCATGATTTTATTACTCAAATCTTTGGAACAAAGCTCACTTCTAACATGCCTTGAACAAGAAATTGCAGCTAAAGAGGCTTGCAAACTTATTCTTAACACAATAGAAAACAACAATCACACTAACTCCTTGTTGGCTAAAGAGGCTCAACAATTTGCTATCACAACACAATTCGAACAATACTTGAGTAACAAATAGAAGGCACAATAGGCTCAGCGATTTGTTCTCACTAGCACGGTTCCTACAAAGTGAACTAAAACTGAATAACAACTTGCTGCAATAGAGGCTCGCAATTTGCTAACACAATAACCGTTAAAGAAAACTAATGAGCAAAGGCTCTTATTTTATAGGCAAGCAAAGGAGTAGGGAACCCTAAAATCTCCTTGCTTTCACAATCTAGGGCTTGCTCAGCAAGCAAGCTTTATTAGTAAATCTAGAAAGAAGATAACCTCTAACACCTAAGAAAGCGAGAAAAGCAGGAAATGCCAACTATTACAATTATCTTCTTTCTCTTCTTCAAAGAATGGATAAGAATCGTTCCAAGAATAGAAAAAGAAAGCAGAATGAAAGCTTTTAGATGAAAGCCGCTTTAAATCTCAATCATATCCGCTAAAAAGTAGGAAACTGGGTCCTGGTCAGGTGCATTGATACTATCTAAGGCAATATTCCAATTCTCCAAGATCTCTTCGCGTTTTGTGATCAAACCTAGAGGATCTTTCACTTCTTCAGCTGCTTTATGAGTTTTGTTCTTGAAAAACATCGCTTCCCCAAAAGATGACTCACCAATTTGATAACTTGGCGGCTCTGCAACTTTATGCTTTTGACACTTCGCTTGATTTCCAACAGAAGAGTATTGCACAACTCTTTTCTGATACCTTTCCTTTTTCTCATATCACACCTTCTCTCGTTCTTCAGCTGAGATGATGAAGTTTTGACATAGTGCCGATTCGGTCTTAAACTCGAGGGGAGTGTACTCCATATTGAAAACCTTGAAGAATGACTGTAAACTCGCCTATGTTCAGACAAGTCTTGAGCAACTTTCTATTTTTAGAATGTTGGTTTTTCATCTTCAAA
>VDFB02227478.1:0-13944 GCA_007258455.2 Sequoia sempervirens | reverse complement strand
AAGAGTTTTGTCACCGTATGAGTATATATCTTTTAGACAACAGCTTTAGGATCTGATCCAAAAAACTACCTAGACAAACAGTCAAAGCTTGATCCACCTTTTAATCTTTCTCTTCTTCCTATTTCTTCCCATTTCATGATTATGTATCTTGATGGTTTGACTTAGGATCTTGGATCCTGGGGGCTTGACCGCCTTCTTGATCTTTTTCATTCTTTTTCATCTACACCTATACACTTGAATCTCTCTTGAATGTCTACTTTAGTGTGAGTTTGAAGCAAGTTCATCCTCTCACTAAAGTGAGGGCTAAATGTAGCATACAAAAAAGCAACTTTTCTTGACATGGGAATAATTGATAATAAATTGTCCACTTAACAAGGCCTTGATTTGGGGTTGTGAGGTGTTTTTCACATCCACACTAGGTCTTTGACCCTAATAAATCCATTTAACGATATCTTGTAAAGGTGTTGTAAAGTGTTGTAAAATACCTTCATACTTTTCTAGACTTAATGAACCCACCTTTCCCTAATTCAATATTATAAAATGTATTTAAATGCATTATCACATCAATATAGAAGGTTTTTAAAATAAACTTAACTGTAACCAAGTGTTGTAATGTGTTTTATACATTCACATTGGTTCTTGTGTCTTTCTAGGCTGAGTGGACCACATTTTAGTGTTGTAAAGTGTATTTAATCACACTTTCACATTGAATTTTGTGTCCCAATCCCTAATTGACCTTCACATCATCATTAATAGGCCCCTATTACCCCATATTATGCATCCCGAGGAAATATTTGATTAAATAACCGACATAGACATCATATAGACCTTATTTTCTTATATCTTAAGAACCCAGTTGTCCAATGGGCCCCCACTAGGACTAATTCACCACCTATGGTGAATGAGTCGCTGCTAGGTGGGACTAATACACATAAGGTGGTGTATGAGACCCATTTGGGTCAATTTTGACCTATAAGCAGGAAAAACTAAAATTTAAGTTTATTATTTTTACATGTCAGCCTTAGGGATCCAATTTACGGGCTAATAAGGTGAGTTTCCTATAAAATCAACTCTCTAAATCCTAAATTAGAACCATTATTCATTATTCATCCATCATTCTTCCATCTCAAGTCAAGCAAGTTAGGGCTTCATCATTGCAAGTCATCATGTTAGCTTCCTAAGACATTCAAAGACAAATTCTTCATGTTTTATTGTAGAAATTCAAGATCAAACATCATGTAAAGGTATTGAATTCATTGTTTCATGCTTTATTACCTTCTATCATCATTTTGGTTTAATTACCTAAAAGGGGTTTAACCAAGGCAAACCCCCATATGCCCTAACATCAAACATTTCTTCTTCTCTTCTTGTGTGTTTTCAGATTTAGGCATCTTGGACACTTACAAATAATTTAAGATTGCATTGCAAATTTTTTCAAGTCATCTCTTCATTGGATAAGTTAAAATACCCAAAAAAAGTCACTTTCAGGCCTGAATCCGACAATTTCATAACTAGACACCTAGAGAAGCAAAAAGTGTAGACTGAAGGCTCCTGTTTCCACCTTTGAATATTTAGAAATTCAAAAGTGGACTCATTCACCATGAGTGGTGAATGAGTCCCACTTCCAAGCTTGTTTTGGGTGTTCTAAATTTTTGGATACCCTTTGTCTGAAATAAGTTTTAGAATAGTTTCATAGAACTGGGACTAATTCGTCTAGAAAGGTGAATGAGTCCTACTAGGGCTAAAAAAAAAGCATCAACAACATTCTAGAATCCATTTCTAGTCGCCATCCATATCTCAGGTACAAAATTTCAATTTCTTCCAGTTTCGTTCAGCTTTGTTCACATTTCTAGGTGTTTTTTCACTACACAATGTGTTTTCAAACAAGTTACATTTCAATAGTTTTACATTCTTAATCAATCAATTTTATGAATTAGCTGCATTTATATCATTGCATTTAAACAATTTCATCATACATATGTTAGTTTGAGTGAATCACCAAGATTTTGGGTGTGGGATCTACATCTTTCCATTAGGTGAAAAACCTTAATTAAGCAAAGAGACGTATCATTCCATCCAACCTTAAAATCTATGGTTCACCAATCACAAAAAAATGGCATAATACAACAACCACAACTCATAATACACCTGTCATTGGAAATTGTCATCTGTCCTCCAATTGTGATTAATCTAGATGATGATGATGAGATCACTAAAATTGATGAATAGATACATAATGATCTAAATATATTATTTTCCTCTTCCATGAGATTAAATGAAAAATATCCTACAACAAGTGTAGAACTTGGTACTTCCTCTAGTTCAGAACTTGCACTTGTCCCTTTGGCTAGTCAACCACCCTTGACATATCCTGAACATGATTGGGAGGTGGATGACTTGCTCATCAATTAACTCGCATCTACCTTACTAGTCTTTTGCATTTTATTTTAAGTTTGTATGTGCATATCATTCTCCCTCGTAACGTGACGTTTGATGTTCTCCTCTCTCGCTGAGATGATGGATTGCACAGCCCCTGAAGCTTCAATAAAGGACTTTAGCCATGAAAGATAATCAACCAAAAAAGAAGTGTTGCAACAATGGAATGCTGATTGAAGATTCTATTGATATGATGATTGATATGATATGATACAAATGAACAAGATGCTTGATTAAATAGGCAAGAGGTAAACCCTAATATGCGTGAGATGTTGCCAAGTGTTAAAATCTAACAACATGTGACAACATGTGAACCCTATGGTGATGATCATTAAATGATGAGATAAGTTCTAGAAGGAATCTTATCCCACCAACTAGGAAAGGGAATATTATCCCATTTATTAAATGATTTATCTAATAATGCAAGCTAGGACTTAATTAATTAAATGCAAGACCTAAGTTAACTTATGCTAATGTAATAATTAATTAATTATACTAACACCCCCCATAAGTGTAACTTAGGAGGAAAAATGCAATGATTATAAGATGATGAAGGGTCCCGACTATGAGGCCATGTTATTAGGTACCCATGTACATGAAGATGCAGAAAATCTCACACAAGCGGAGAAAAGGGGAAAACCTAGTGGGAAAAAAACCCCTCCCTAAAAAGGAGATGCAAAACAGATGAAAGAGTGATGTTTGGAGGACTCAACATTATCCCCCCAAGGACTACAACCATCACATATATACAAAAAGATCAAAAAGATGTGGACTAGATAGCCCCCCCATAGAGGAGAGTAGTCCCCTCTAGAATGTCTTCAAGACTAATGGGAAACTGAGTAGCCAAGTCAGATAGACCTGAAGTGAACCCATCCAAGTGCCACAAGTCTGAAGAAGAAAATGTATCCATCCCTGCTGAAGAAAATCTCAATGGAGAGGTGGCAAAGGAAGAAGATGGTTCCATGCAAAGAGCCAAGTTAAGCCAGCCCTGGCGAGGAGGAGAGGATGATGTGCTTCCTACCCTTGAATCTGGAGAGTCAGGAACATGAGGATCTCGATCCCAAAATTTGGTGAACTTGTAGACCTTGGAATGATGATATGCTTGACCATAGGCAACAAGGACATCAAACCTATCTCTGATGATAGCAAGTTCTGAAGTGAACTCAATTTTCAAACCCTCCCGAGTAAGTTGATAAATAGACAACAAATTGTGAGCAATCTGAGGAATGTAGACAACATTTTCTAACCTCTTACCATCAAGATCAACATCACAAAGACCAGCAACATAGACAATATCTACATTTGCTATGAACATTCAATCAAAGTCAGCAGGCCTCAGAGTATCCCACAAAATATGGTGCTGAGAAGAAGTGACATGCCGAGAAGCACCGGAGTCAATTACCCATCCTTCTCTATTATCAACCAAGGTAGTTATCAAAGCATTTCCCTGTCCAAGATTGTCAACAGTAGCAATGCCAACAATACCTGATGATGACTCTTCATGAGAGGGGGAGTGAGGAGATTTGACTGTAGTAGGTGGGAGAGTGATATTGTGATCCTTAAGTATTTGCCGAAGCTCATGTATCTCTCTCTTGAAACAGTTATCCTCAATGTGACCAAGCCCATTGCAAAAGTTACACTTGGGCCTTTCTCTCTTTGGCTTGTCTTCCTTAGGCTGAGAAGATGATTCAGAAGAAGTTCCTGACTTTGATTTTCCCTTATGCTTACCCTTTCCTTTTGATGGTCCTACCACCAAAGCATGTGACTTGGTGGATGTATCAGCTTGAGTGAGCTTGGATTGCTCTCGGGTTAGCCTTTCACAAAAAGTCTCAAATGAAGGCATAACAAAACTATCACCAAGGCCATCCATGGTGGAATAGAAAGAAGTAGCAAAGTATGAAAAGGAACCTCTCAACTTAGATAAAATCATGAAAATGCATTCTTTGTCAGACTTATCTTTTCCACAACCTATAAGCTGAGTTCGTAAAGACTTAAACCTTACCAGGTAGTCTTCAATGGAAGGAAATTGATCAACAGCAAGAGAGGAAAGTTCTGCCTCCAATTGTAAAGCTCGAACATCACTAACTGAACCGAAAAGATCCTTGAGCTTGTCCCAAACCTCCTTGGGAGTATGGCACCCCTCAATATGGAAGAACAAAGAGGTAGATACATGAATAGCAATGAGCCCCATTGCCTCTTCACACTTAGTCTGATGCTGGAATTTCTCATATTCCCTAGTAAGATGAGGTTGATTCTCATTCAAGGTGGACCAAAGTCCCTTTGACCAAAGGAGACGCTGCATACTGACTTTCCATGTATGATAATTGTGAGGAGTAAGGATCTCAAATCCTATTTCAGCCATTGGAGAAGAACAACAAACCAAGACAAATATTTCTGACAAAAAAATTGAATGCAGATAGCTAATGAACTAGAAACTGAAGTGACACTTCTGAAACAAATTAAAAAGTGAGAAAGAACCTCTAAACCCAAAAAACTAGGGTTTCCACTTCAATTGAGAATAAAAAATTATAGGAGTAGAATCTAGAAAAATAGAGCACACCACTGGAAATTTGACATAAATACCTTTCCAATGATATATCATTTGCAAATTTTTGATACCGTATGTAGAAGATATGGCTTCCAGAAGAATACTGCCTGATTAATGTGATGCTGGCTAACCAAGTGCAAAAATGAAGCTCCTGGGGGCAAAAAAAATAGGCCCTGGTCGGTGATAGGACCATGGGCTAAGTGCTCACAGTTAAAAAAGTAACCACCCCGCAGGCGACATCAGAGTGGTGGGCCGATGGCGGAGTTGGTGGCTCGTCGGTGGTGCGGTCGGGAGGATACATGGCAACGGAGGTCGGCGGAGCAGTGGCCGGAGTCTTCGATGACAAATGGAGTTCTTGACGGACGGTGGCCGGTGGGACCAGAAACGAAAGCTAGGAGGTCAATGGCCGGTGAGTAGGGTGAAGCATACAACAAGTGACGCAGAGGTGACACAGGCCGGTTGGTGTCCACAGACCGACGACGGGTCTTTTAATTTTTGAATATTGCAAGGTATGTTGCAATTGAAAAATTAAAGAAGAAATATCGATATATGAATGTTGATGGAATAATAGACCATAGCCTGTGAAAAAAATATTTCTACTGACGAAATATTATAATTGCAGGTCGAACTCTGCAAATTTAAATTTTTGTGGTAACTATAGAAAAAATACTCGAAAAATAGCCAATTTTTTTTTTGATTTTTCTAATTTTTTTTGCCTTGATGGAGGACAGAGAGGGATGATTTTTTTTGCAAAAATGTACAGATTTGTACAAAAATTGCAAACCCTAGATTATACCTCAAAGGCTCCCGGCTGAATCTACTTCGATTTTGACAAATGAACAAGCGATCTATGGGTTTTGAGGCCTTGTGGCCGCAATGGAGAGGTCAGAGAGAGCCTGATCTGCCCCAAAAATTAGCTTGGCTCCTGAGTAGAGCCAACTAGCCTCAACATAAAACTCCAAGCCTGCTTGAATCTTGCACTCCAAACTTCTTGGATCTAGGGTTGATGTTTCAATGGACTAGCTTTGATACCATGTTGAGATGAATGGATGCACAACCCCTAAAGCTTCAATAAAGGACTTTAGCCATGAAAGATAATCAACCACAAAAGAAGTGTTGCAACAATGGAATGTTGATTAAAGATTCTATTAATATGATGATTGATATGATATGTTACAAATGAACAAGATGCCTGATCAAATAGGCAAGAGGAAAACCCTAATATGCATGAGATGTTGCCAAGTGTTATAATCTAACATGTGACAACATGTGAACCCTATGGTGATGATCATTAAATGATGAGATAAGTTCTAGAAGGAATCTTATCCCACAAACTAGGAAAGGGAATATTATCCCATTTATTAAAATGATTTATCTAATAATGCAACCTAGGACTTTAATTAATTAAATGCAAGACCTGTTAATCTACTAGTGTAATAATTCACTAATTACACTAACATCCTCTCTTTTTGACATTCTTCTATTTCTACCTTCATTCTTCTATATTTCATACATTGCTTTTTCTTTTCGCTTTTGTTTTGTATTTTCCTTTTAGGGATGACACAAAGTGCTGAGATGCCCTATGTCTCTTCCATGTTGACCTAAAAGGTCTTTCCATTTTCTTTTTTTCTTTTGTTTTGTGTTTTCCTTTTGGGGATGATGCAAAGTTTTGAGACACCCTACGTCTCTTCCATGTTGACCCAAAAGGTCTTTCCATTTTCTTTTTCACTTTTGATTTGAGTTTTCCTTTTGGGGATGACACAAAGTGTTGAGATGCCCTATGTCTCTTCCATGTTGAAACAAAAGGTCTTTCTATTTTATTTTTCACTTTTGTTTTGTTTTTCATTTTGTCGTGATGACACAAGGTATTAAGACCAAAATGTCTCTCTCATATTGACCCAAAATATTTTTCATTTTTTTTTCCTTTTCCTTTTCTTTTTACTAGCATTTTCCTTTTGGGGATGATGCAAAGCATCAAGGGATCCATGTCTCTTCCATATTGACCCAAATGGATCTTTTATTTTTTTTTTTCACTCTCTTTGGGTCATTTTTTCTACTTTCTATGTGTATTTGGGGAATGATGACAGCTCTTACAAAACACTAATAGAATGAACACACCAACTCCTTCAAACCACACAAAGCCATATATATAATACATTTTGGGGAAACCCCTCTCTTTTTGTTCCTTTTCATTTGCATGACACAGCCTTACTCATAACTGTATGACTTGGCATAGGGGCTTTCCAAGTTGAATCTCATGTCTTCTTTCTTGTTTTCATTTTTCATCCCCTACTTTAAAGTAATTTCTCACCGAATGATGTTTAGAAATTCCTTTAAAGTGGGGAGCATATCAAGCATAATTCATTTTGCATTTTTTCTTTTCTCGGCTCCCAGTGTGTAGCCTTGTTACTTTATACGATACATTTGTCACTTTGTGGATGACATTGGGTGTGATGTCTTTCATGAGCATGATCTATCTCAACATATTACATTCCTCTTGGTGGCCTGATGTGACACATTTCATCCCCTAAGTTGCAAATTTTCTATTATTTGATCAATCATCTCTTGGAGACCTTAGACACAATGTTCCCCAAGTTAAATACCTTGCATGAACCAAACAAGACTCCTTTAAACATTCTTTTGCATGTTGAATTTTGCATTTATATGTCCAATCATAACACAACTTGCATTCCTATGGTGCCACCAAAGATTTGTTCATGTGTTCTAAGCAAACTAAGCTCTTGTCTCATCAAGCACAAAATGACATTTTCCTTTGTGGTTCCTTATTAAAGCTATTAGGAGCTATAACTTGGGTATGGTTGAGTAGGAAGCCCATTCCGAGGCATGAATTTTCCCAATAGCACTCTTGTTTAGGTGCGAAAGTGCATACCAACCATGAATGTATGTTTCTCACCTTTTGGGCCTTCTCAACCGACAGACAACCATGAGTTTCATCACCCTAGAGTGAGTAAACATTTATTTTTCTAGACAAATAGCCTAGATCTAATCCAAAACAGGCTAGAAAAAATGATCAAAGCTTTCTTTCATTCTTTTTTATCATTCTCATGTGTGTTCCTTTGCTTTTATGTTTGGTTTTCCATGGGATCTTGATCTTGGGGGCTTGATCATCCCTCAAAATTATTGTTATCTCATCTTACCAACATGAGTCCATTTGGATCCCTCTCGATGTGCATGTTGGGCTACTTTGGTGTGAGTTTGAAGAAAGTTCATCCTATCACTAAAGTGGGGGCTTAATGCGTTGCCAAAAAATGTATAGTTGCACATTTTTATGCTCACTTGAGTCTCTCTTTATGGAATTTGGCTTGATTTTGCCTAGATTTAATGTTGTAATGTGGACAACACATTCACATTAGGACTTGGACCCTTGAGAATCATTAAGACTTCTAGGATGTCTTGTAAAAGTTTTTTGAAGTGTTGAAACCCACTTTCACTCTTTTCTAGGACCTTTTCATTATAATTTGTACACCTAAATAATAAATAACCCATTTTTATCAATTACCAAGTCTTATTTCAAAGTGTTGTAGATAGTTGTAACAAATTCTCACTTTTCTAGACTTGTCATCACTAATTCAACCCTTTCTTATTTTAAATGACCCATTAATACACTTTTGACCCTACTTTCATGGTATTTTTAGAATATTCTCGCTAGACATTATTTAATTCAATTTCATTTATGAAACCCAAGAACTGTAATTAACTCAACACTTGGGTTGACTTAGTCCTAATCAGAGTAATAATTATCGTCTAAAGGATGTGTTGGAATCCTAAGGAACAAAGAACTCAGGAACTCAAACTAACAAAAACAAGCTTTACTTCTAAGCTTAGGCCTAAGGTGTGTTGAACAATATAACTAGTCAGAAAACCAAAAATTAAAATGAACATAAGGATGCTTGTAGAAAGCTTACCTTTCTCTAGATGACTAGATCTTCACTCCAAGCTACTTTTCATGACCCACACATAGAAGAATGAGGAGAAAGTTTTTGGGTGGCTATATAGGGGCCTGCCTTAGTGAGAACCCCATTTTGGTGTTCCCACCTCCATGGACATCCAAGTTGGAAAGGAATGTAAAAGAAGTAAGAAAAACGCGTGGTGAAAGCAAAACCCACTCAAAAGTAGAACCCACACCACAAGGAGTGTGGTGAAAGAAAAACCCACTTAGGAATAGAACTTGCACCATAAGATAGTAAGTGGACACATATGGAAGGAAAGTGAAATAGAGAGAGTGTCACCCAGGGGCCTAGACCCTCTCTGGAGCACACAAATGCACCATTGAGTGCTTTCTTAAGAGCTACTGTTGCTACAGGGAGGACCTCAGTCTGGCATGGCTTCGCTTGTGACAACACTGCTATCAAAACTAAAGAGAACTTTGAATTGGGGAAACTAATAAGAAAGCTTGAATGATGTCTTCCAACCCCCAAATGGGAGAAAAAAAGGGTTTTTTAATGCTTGCAAGGGCAACAAATAGTCATTACTTTCAGAATGTAACCGCTAGGACACATGTCTCAAGGGTTGGTATTCCAGATTCCATGTTTTTGACTCAGGAAACTGAAAGGATGGTAGCACGCCACATGTGCATCCAAAGCCTAGATTCTTGGGAAATGTGTCACTAGGCTTCTATTGCTTAGCCACAAGTCTGCATGAAGTCAAAATCAAAAAATTATGACCCATGGGATTTTGTCATTAATGTTCCAAGGCATCATAAATGCTAGGAAAAAATGCCAAAATTGTTGGATGTTGTGGTTCTGTTGCTGATATGTTGTTGTCATTGATGTCAACATTATTAGAATTGTTACATTAGAAGTTGTATATGTCGAGGCTATTGAGAAAATTGTAATAAGTGGTACAGGTTGTTAGTGGTGAAGTGAAGTTCTCTCTATTGATATGTTTAGTACATTGTTGTTATGAGGTTGTGGAAAAAAGGGTTTCTTGTTGAGTATGTCTAGTTTATCCACATCAAGTTTTAGAGATACGCATGAAGAGTTGACCGAGTTATGGTGATTTTCATTTTGACATTTTTTATGTCACTTTAGTTAGTGTTCCTAATTGAAAATTTTGTGATTTCAGTAAGTTCAATTGTTGTGGATGCTTCTCGAGTGTTTCATGATGCTTGTAGATATTTCTAGTTTGTTCTCTATCTTTGTGGCATGTCCGCATTGATCTTTGTCTCGATCTTAAGATTTTCATGTTCATGTTTTTCATGTTCTTGGATGACAAGGTGTTGAAGTGTGTTGTGGTTCTTTGAGGAGAAATTAATTGAAATGTTTTAATGTTGGAGATTTTGTTTTATGTATTCTATATGTTATAGCCAACCTTGGTTGATTCGAATGAATAATATTTATTTTCTTTGGGTTGACTTCTTGTAATTATTTTATTATCTTTTTGTGGCTAACTTATAGCGATGTAATTTCTTGTTGTGGATATATAAGAGTGATTGTTTGAAGTGTGGAAGAGGTGCAAATGCAAAGTGTATGAGTCTTGTGTGTGA
Source organism: Sequoia sempervirens (assembly GCA_007258455.2). NCBI lineage: Eukaryota > Viridiplantae > Streptophyta > Pinopsida > Cupressales > Cupressaceae > Sequoia > Sequoia sempervirens. Next base: position 3,454 of record VDFB02227478.1, on the reverse strand, counting down.
ATAAATTTTAGATCATTTGAAGGAAGAGTAGAGAGTGAAGAAGAGTGAAGAAGTGTTCATGTGCTTAACTGGAACTGTAACCAAGCATTACCAGATGCTATTTTCTTAGGTCAAATCCAGATGGTTTTGATTTGAATATTTCTATAAGAGAGCAGGTCTTCCTAAGCAATAAGCCTTGTTGTATTTGAGTAGTGAGCTCTAGGTAGTGTGCTTGAATGCATGTGCATTCCCATTCATATTTCCTTATAATTTTAATAGGGTATAATCTTGTGGATTAATCTCCACAGTGGTTTTTACCCTAACATGGTTTCCACGTAAAAATATTGGTGTTATGTGTGCTTTTGATGTGTTGTTCATTTATGCTTTCATGATTAATGCATCAGATCTGAAATTGCTAATAAGTTGAATAATTTTACATGATTCGGGTGACAAAATGATTCACCCCCTCTGCTTGTTTAGTCTCCTGAGTTGCCAAATAATTGGTATCGTGAGCTTCTGTGGTTCCTTTTGAAGAATTTTTAACAGCCTTGAGGTGGTCTAAGATGGTAAATGTTAGTTGATAGTCCTAGATTTGATGGAATAAATTATTCTTTGTGGAAAGCTCGAATGGAGTGCCATCTAAGATGCATTGGTGAACCCTACTAGAGCATTACAAAAAATATATGTGTTATTCCATAGAATGGTCCTACTACTTATGTTGAGATCGTGGATGCTGAATAACATCGTGGGCTAAGAGGCATTATTGAGTGCTTTGACTGAGCATCGATGACAAATGTGATGGATCTAAAGATTTCTTATGAGATCTAGAAGAAGTTGGAGACCTCAGGCGAAGGTGATGTAAATGTGAAGATTGCTAAAACAACAAAGTCTAAAAGGAAAATATGAAAATATGAAAATGGCTGATGATGAAAATGTTACTACTTTCATGCAAAGAGTAAATGAACTTGTTTGTGGTATCAGATGTGTTGGTGGATAGATAGATGTATCAGAGATTGTTGCTAAAGTGCTTAGATCTTTTTCTGATTCTTACAAAGTCAAGGCTAGTGCTATTGAAGAACTTTGAACTGTGACAAATGTTACCAAAGATATGTTCATTGGTAAGATTACTGCTTTTGAGTTGAGTGAATTTGGTGATGCCCTTCCTAAGGTTGAATCTGCATTTAAGGCTACTACTTTTGGAAGAGATAGAAAGAGATATGATCAGGGTGAAAGTTCATCAAGAAAGACATTCAAGTATGAGGATGAAATGAAACAGTTGGATGAAGAAAAAAGAGAGCTTGAAGAACTTGAAGCATTGATTGTGAAAAGAGAAGTTAGAGGACAAGGTAAGTATAAGGGAAATTTTCATATTAAATATTTCCCTTGCAATAATATAGGTCATTTTGCATCAAGGTGTCTTGAGAGAGTTTCCAAGCCAAGATTTAACAAGCCTAAATTCCAAAAGAAGTGTTACTATGCTGCTAATGAAGGTGTAACAACTGATGAATCTGACAGAGGAAATGCAAGTGAAGATGAATTTGTGTTTATTTCTATCAAGGAAAATAATCATGTGTCTACTAACTCTACTAGTTGTACAAATGTGGAGAAAGCCCTAGCTGCTCGAGTTGAAGAGAAATATGAATGGGTAATCGACAATGGTTGTTCTCATCATATGAAAAGAGATAAAAGTAAGTTTGTGAATTTGGAGAAGTATGATGGTGGTGCTGCGAGATTTGGTGATAACACAACTGGTGTGATCCATGGAAGAGGATGCATTTCTCTTTGATGGTGCTTACAACATTGATTATGTCTTGTATGTTGAAGGTTTGAAGCATAATTTTTTAAGTAAGTTGGTCAAATGGTTGATAAGGATAATCTTCAATTCATGGATGGTGGCACAAAATTCTTGAAAATTTTGGAAATAATGATTGCATCAGTACACAAACAAAAGGTAATATCTTTCATCTAAATAATCGCTTAGTAAAAGTTGTTTGATTGATCAAGTTGATGAGAGTTGGTTATGGCATAGGATAATATGTCATGTTAACTTTGATAACATTGTCAAGATAAGTTCCACTAAAACTGTGAGAGATCTTCCTAAGCTGATGAAACCTACTAATGCCATATGCAAAGAATGTCAGTTAGGAAAACAAACAAGAATTTCATATTTAAGTAAACAACAAAACTCAAATGGATTGATGGAACTTGTGCATACTGATTTATGTGGTCCTGCTAGAACTGCAAGCTTACAAGGTTACAAATACTTCCATGTTGCTTATTGATGATTATTCAAGGATGATGTAAGATACTTTCTTATGGGCAGAATCAAGCCTGAAAAGTTCAAGATCTTAAGGCTATGGCTGAGATAGGAGACTGGTTTAAAGATTAAGTGTCTAGGATCATATAGAGGTGGAGAATCTTACTCCTAAGTGAGTTTGATTATTTTTGTGAAGAGCATGGAATAAAGAGAAAGTTATCCTGACCAGGATCCCTCAAAATGGAGTTGTGGAAAGGAAGAACAAAACAATTCTATATGTAGCTAGAACCATGATGTTGGAAGGAAATGTACCTCATATCTACTAGAGAGAAGCTGTGAGTACTCTTGTGTACACACTGAATCGGGTACAAATCAAAGGTGATATTGGTAAGACTCCCTTTGAGCTATGGACTAGTCAAAAGCCTACTATTAGATATTTCAAAATATTTGGAAGCAAGTGTTATATTAAAAGAGATGAAGTTATAGGAAAGTTTGATGCTAGGAGTGATGAAGGAATATTTATGAGTTATGCTACTAAAAGTAAGGCCTACCGGTGTTAAAACAAAAGATTGAAGAAAATGGTTGAAAGTTAAAATGTTAAGGTTGATGAAGACATAGTTGCACTATCCAGGACCTGTGGATATGATTTTGATGACCAAAATGACAGCTCAAGCAAAGGAAAGCAAGGTAAGACTGCAAATCAAGTTCAAATCATTCCAGTGAATCAAGAAAATCAAGAAGGAGAAACTGATGGAAGAACATAAGAGAGATTAGAAGAGCCTAAAGTTGAAGAACATTCTAAGAAGAATTTGAGGTATGTGAGATTGAATCATTTAGAGAATAAAATCATAGGTGATAAGAACAAAGGTGTCTAGACTAGGAGAAAAACTATAGAAGAGTATTGTTTGATTTCAAAAATTGATCCTAACAATGTGAATGAAGCATGCAAAGATGAGCATTGGGTTGAAGCAATGAAAGAGGAACTATAGAAAATTAAGAAGAATGATACATGGATTCTTGTTCCTAGACCTAAGGATAAGAATGCAATTGGAACTAAATGGCTCTTTAGAAATAAACTAAATGAACAAGGTGAAGCCATTAGAAACAAAGCAAGACTGGTTTGTAAGGGATATTCTCAAATGGAAGGTATTGATTTTGAATAAACCTTGCCCCCTCGCTAGAATTGAATCTTGAGATTGTTTCTGCTTATGTTGTGTA
>VDFB02227476.1:0-35347 GCA_007258455.2 Sequoia sempervirens | reverse complement strand
TTCACCCCAGCGGGTTGGAGATTTGGTCTATCTTCGCAAACAATCCTCTTTAAAGAGGAGTGGTGCCGAGAAGTTGAGACCGAGGTTCTATGGGCCGTACAAGATCATCAGTAGAGTGTATGAGGTGGATTATGAGCTGGAGCTACCTAAGAGCAGTAGGATTCATAATGTTTTTCATGTTTTATGCCTCAAAAAGGCACTTGGACAACAGGTGACAATTTCAGTAGAATTACCACCTATTGATGAAGAGGGCAAATTGGTTCTGATTTTGGATGTTTGCGAGAGGAAGTTGAGAAACAAAACAATTAAGGAATATCTTGTTAGATCCAGGGGAAGATGCAACATGGGAGAATGAGTAGGTCCTTCAACATCCTAATCTGAAATTGCTTGTGGGCAAGCAATTCCGAGAAGGGAGGACTATAATGTCCCCTTCCAATTAATAATTCAGATATTTCAGTTGCTTATTTTATTCCCGTAATCCATTAAATAAATTAAGGGAATTAATTATTGATTAATTAATATTATTCTTTCAAAGTAAATATTACGAATAATATTAATTAATTAATATTTTTATAAAGTGACTAAAGTGGGCCCTAAATATTATAAAGTCACTATTTCCCTCCTAAAGTTAAATATTCAAATATTTGTGAACAGTTATTTCACGGGAAGCTACAAAAGGTGCATTCGGGAATGCATTATTCATCATTGGAGTTTTATTCATTTATTTTACTGAGAGCTTTTGGGCTTGAGATTTCGGGGTTTCAGTGGTGAAACGATTCCACCCTAGCCTGTGTTTGCAAATCATTGCCAAATTTGTGGGTCTCCTTCAAAGACAAATTTGGGGAGTTTTCGATAAGTATCCAGCCTAGTTCGATTGCATATTATTACTCCTGGTTGCTAATCAATTTACATCATATGTTGCACAAATTTTATTCATATTGTCGATTGTCTATTTTATATATTGCTCAGATTGGATCGTGTTATATTGCTGGATATATATATATATATATATATGAATATATTGTGAAATTTGGTGATCGTATATCTGCATAAGGAAGTCGTGGCTATCATCTGCTAAGATCGAAGTCATTATAAGCCGTTGCCTATTTTTATTGTATTTGCTTGTTTATTATCAAGGCGCACCTTATATTGCAAATATGGTTTGAAATGGAATGTTAATATTGTTGGAGGCTGATACCAACCTGTGCCACCACATTTGATGACCAACAATCATCTATGAATAGCCGCATCATTGTGAGAGAAGGATCGTGACCTTATTTCATCACAAGCTTATTTCTATTGGTCATTGCTCACTATGGGAGGTCAGCAATCTGACATGGAGCTTTAGCTCCAGCCAAAGCCACCGTCAATCCTTTATTTTTCCAGCGTATTATTTCCAAAGGCATTGTAGCTCCTAGGCACTTCAGAAATCAGGGATGTGATATGTTATTGCCACTACTCTATTAAACTTTGAATATTATATTGCTGTTGGAGTATAAGGTTAGATCTGAACCAATATTGAATGGTCATGTTTGTTTAGAAAGTGAATATCTGTAAATGAAAAGGATGCTCATTGTAAGGTTACTGTCTGAATCTGAATAACAATTCTATGCAATTTATTGTCTCATTGCATCAAGCTGAATTATGAATGTTCAAAAACAATTGTTGTTGTGATGAACTTATACTATGCATAATTAAATGGTGAATGATAAGTTACCATTATTAGAAGAAGAGTTCCTTTGAAAAGATCAATGCATGCAATTTTCACTCAAATGCAATATGGAAATAACTCTTAACTGCAAGCAAGTGAACTATTTGACAAAATGTTTGCATCTGTCAAACTGTGAAAAAATCGTAAATATCTGATCAATTTGGGAAAGGGTCTTTACTAAACAAGGTTGGAAGATTTGGGATAATGAGCAAAAATGTCAACTCATTCACTCCACTCATGAATCCTAATATGATATGCCACAAGTGCAATAATTTTGGACATCCAACAAACTTTTGCAAAAGCAGTTTCTTTGAACCTCTTAAGAAAAACAATGAGGTAGAACATAAAAGAGAAGAAAGATCAAAAGTATGGAAGAAGAGAGAAAAATACATGATAGTTCAAACAGCCCTACATGCCAAAAATGAAAGTGATCAATGGTATATAGACAGTGGATGTTCAAGACATATGACAAGTGATAAGAGCAAGTTCATCACTTTAAAAAGAATCAATGGTAGAACTGTAAGATTTGGTGATAATGCATCGGAAAGAATTTCAAGAAGAGGATCACTTACTTTGGATAATGGGAGAACAAGAACAGAGAACGTGCTATATGTGGAAGGATTGAAGAATAACCTATTAAGTGTGAGTCAATTGTGCGACCAAGGGCACATCCTCACATTTCATGCCGAAGGTTGTGAGATAAGAAAAGGAGGCAAGTTGCAGAAGCCAGCCGAATAGGAAATAATCTTTATGTTTTAAATGACATCCAAGGTGAGAAATATTGTATGGGAAAAGACGATGAGAATTGGTTGTGGCACAAAAGAATGGGGCATCTAAACTTTCACAACCTTGTCAAAATTAGTTGAAGAGAAGCAATGAGAGATATGCCTATGATATCAAAGCCTATAAAGTTCATTTGCAAGCAATGTCACTTTTCATCACAACCTCTAGAGCTTATTCACACAAACTTGTGTGGACCCACTAGGACAAGGAGTATTCAAGGTGAAAGATACTTCAAGCTATTAATTGATGATTTTTCTAGAATGACATGGGCTTACATTTTTTAAGGAGAAATCTAAAGCATTGGAAAAATTTAAGGTATTCAAAGCCTTGGTGGAAAATGAGACAGGCATGAGGTTTAAATTCCTTAGATCAGATAGAGGAGGTGAATTCACTTCAAACGAATTTGAAGATTTTTGTGAGAAACATGGGATACGAAGACAATATTCTATAGCAAGAACTCCACAACAAAATGGAGTAGTGGAAAGAAAGAATAGAACTGTTCAAGGAATGGCTAGATGCATGATGAATGAATCCAAGGTTCCTAACATGTTTTGGAAATATGTGGTGCACACAGCAATTTATATCCTTGACAGAGCCAAAATCAAAGCAAATCATAATAAGACACCATATAAGTTATGGAAGGGAAGGCCTGCATCCGCGAAATACTTCAAAGTGTTTGGAATTCCTTGTTATATTAGAAGAGACTAAGAAGATTTAGGGAAGTTCGATGCAAGGGCAAATGAAGGAATATTTTTGGGCTACTCTTCAAGGAGTAAGGCCTACAGATGTTTCAATAAGAGATTGCATGAAATATGTGAAAGCACAAATGTGAAGATAAATGAGGAGAAAAACTATCAAGATGAACCACGAGCAGATAACTAACCTTATGAAGAAAGATACAAGGAAGATGTAGAGAAAAGAGAAGATGAAATAATTGAACCAAGAAACACCAAGGCACCATCTAAGTTTGTTCAAAGGAACCATCCGAAAGATTTGATAATAGGAGATGACGAGGTCAGAACAACAAGAAGAATGGTAAGACATCTGGAAGCTAAAAATGTGGCATTGCTATCTATGATTGAACCTAAGAACTTAAAATAAGCAAGTGAAGATAAAAATTGGATAGAAGCTATGAATGAAGGGTTGAACCAGATTGAGAATAATAATACTTGGGAACTTGTCCCAAGACCTAAGGATAAAAATGTTATTGGCACTAAGGGGGTGTTCAAAAATAAGTTGAATGAAGATGGTCAGGTTGTGAGAAACAAAGCGAGATTGGTATGTAAAGGGTATGCTCAAATAGAAGGTGTTGATTTCAAAGAGAATTTTGCTCCAGTTGCTAGGTTGGAAGCCATAAGGATGTTCTTAGCTTATGCTAGCTTTTAGGATTTCAAGGTTTATCAAATGGATGTTTAAGTCCGCCTTTCTAAATGAAGATATAGAAGTTTACATTGAACAACTAGAAGGATTCCTATTATCAGAGGATAAAGACTATGTATGTAGATTGAAGAAGGCACTCTATGGGTTGAAACAAGCCCCCAAAGCATGGTATGCTAGACTTGACAAACATCTACAACAAGAAGGGTTCAAGAAGGAAGTTGCGGATAGCAACTTATATATTAAGACCGTAGGCAATGATCAGTTGATTGTGGTAGTTTATGTGGATGACATCATTTTTGGAGGAATCAATGAAAACATGTGTCAAGGATTTGCAATGGAGATGTAGAAGGAATTTCAGATGTCCATGCTAGGTGAATTATCTTTCTTTATTGGTTTGCAAATATCACAATCAAAGAAGGGAATATTTATTTCACAAGCCACGCATGCAAAGGAAAATGTTGAAAAAGTTCAGAATGGAAGATTGTAATCCTATGAGTACCCCCATGGTAACAAGATGTAAGTTAAGTAAAGTTGATGAGTGCTTGAAGCAAACCAAACGCTTTATAGATCAATGATTAGAAGTCTTTATACTTGACAGCCTCAAGGCCAAATATTATGCAAGCAATTGGTATGGTAGCAAGATTTCAAGCTGCACCAAAGAAAAAACATGTTCAAGTAGTAAAACGAATACTCAAATACTTAAAGGGAACATTGGAGTTTGGTCTGTGGTATCCAAGTGGAAATGATTTCACTCTAGTAGCATACACAGAAATTATCAAATGAATTGTCCAAAGTAATAATATGGTGAAAGCACAAAATGCAGGCTGACCTCCAAAGCAAATTTAATATCCTGGCCCACTCCCTTGGTGCCTTAGCCATTAGTGAATAAATTAAAGTTAAATTATCATTCAGGCCAACCACATACATACAGGAGGCGTTCAAAATAATGATATATAAGACAGAAAATAACTTAAATAAAGTGCAGTGATTCCCCTAAATGCAGCTACTAAATAAATAAAGAAGTGATTATTGTCTTAGGCAATGACTCATTGAAAATAAATATAATTAAAGGAGCTAACAAAAAGGTGTGACTCAAACATTGGAAAGCTGCAATTCATTTGAGGACACATTCATTTAATAAATAGACACGTCCCTTAGCAAAATAGAGTGGTATAAATAAAGGTTGAAGAGGCAACCAAAAAGCAACAACTTCAATGAATATTTTCTGAATAATAAAAAAGAGTAAGAGCAGAAATATGAAGAATAAATCAGAAATATAGTGAAGATATTTGTATGATGAAAATGGATTAATAATGTTCAGATTTAAGAAGAAAGAGATTGGTGATTGAATCAGATTTGTGAGGACAGTGAAAAAAATTATAATTTGATCAGATTTGTGTAAAAGAAGATATCATATCAGCATTTGAAGAACTAATAGGTTGGAGCCTATCAAATAAGAGGTTGTCACCTCTTGTTGGGTTGAAACTCAATTTGTGTAGGGAAGTTGAAGCCTTCAATAGGTTGGAGCCTATATTTTTGTCAAGTAGAGATTCGAGTCTCTATTAGGTTGAAGCCTACAAGAAGAAGAAATTATATATATAAAAGCAATATTGTGCCGTGGATTTCTCCCGAAAGGGTTTCCACATAAATAATGTGTTCTCATTTTATATTTAATTGCTAGATCTTGAATGTGTAGTTGGTATAATAATATAATTGATTGAATTTGAAAAGTAAAAGATTATTAAATACTGATTCACCCCCTCCCCCTCCTCCCCCCTCTCAGTATTTCCTTGTGCTCAACAAACAGATGGTGAATGAATCTAGAAGCTACTCATGTACCTTGATGTCAATGTTGAACTATGACTAAAGCTAGACAATGGGATCTAGTACCATGCAAGATGTGGAAACATTGACTATTATAAATAGCTCTCAATTTGAGATGTGAATTGATGTGAATTAGATGCAAGATTTAGGAAAATTCCCATAGATGAATGGCTCTCAATTTTAGATGTGACTTGATGTGTCAAATTATAAGCATGATGTCGTAGAGAGAGAACAGGAGGATCCAAAAAATTTGATGCAACTTGATGTCATCTTTTATCAATGGATAGAGGTGGAATCACAATGCATGTCATGTGATGACAATGCTCATCCACAATATGTCCTATTATGTAGAACCACTAGAAGCCCATGGATTAAGCCTCTCAAAGATGGTACTTTATTTTAGTTTGTTTTTACAAAATGTCAGTATATTAGCCCCCTCCCAAAGATAGGTACATGTGCGATGGCACTTATAAGTTGAGTGCATTTGCATTAACACCCCCCACTCCCCCCACAGCTCAATTTAGACACCTTAGCAACTTACAATATTTGGCACTTTATAAATTAGTGCATTTACAAAGTGGAAGCTGATATACTAGAGTTTTACTATGTCCAATGTGGGCTGGAAAGCTAAAAGTACAATCAAATGACAAAAATCAAAACAATTAGCCAGCACCAATGTGTATTGCTTGGGAAAATATCCACCAAATCTAACATGGTATCAAAGCAAGATGACACTAATTCAAATGCAAACAAGATGTAAATAATAGCATTCCAATATCTATATTCAATGTATCTACAACAAGGAAATAGACTACAATATGTAGGCTATTGGTATGCACAAGTCAAGGTGACAAGTGTCCCAAAGGAGTAGTGAACTAGTGGAATAAATCAACTATTAGAGCATTAGTGTGAAGTGAACTTACCTTGATGAGGGAGATTATGATGTCCCCATCCTAGTGGCCTTGTTGGATATATGGTTAGCCCTATCATTCGATCCTCGTAGAGGCGGATGTGTCTGGGGAAGGGATCAATTGAAGTGATTTTCGGTGTTTTACGTGGCTTGATTAATTTGCGGTTATTTTGAGATTGGGCCTTTGTAGAATCTTTGAGAATGGTTTTAGGGGAGACTTTTCTATTTTTAGAAATTCGGATGAAGTTACTATTTTGGCGAGGCCCCGGTTCAAGCTGTAGTTATTTCGAATTGACCAGTTCTTCAATTTGATGGTCAGATGGAGAAATAAGGAGTATTTAATGATTATTGAATATTTAATATTTTGACTTTATATTAAAGTCACTTTATTAATATATTTAAATATTAATAATTAAATGGTATATTATAAAGTATTTTTAATACTTTATAATAAAGTGATATATTTGATATAATGAATAATTATTATTCATTAATGAGACGTCATTTAATTATTATTTTTCTCCTAAGTCAAAAGGACGAATTTGATCATTTTATTTAAATGATTATTAAAAGGTGAGCTTGGGTCGAATTTGTAAAAGGAGCTATTTATATTCATTGAGGACAAATCGAACCATTATGATATGTTATTCAAATTTGTCTTCTATTTTGCTCTGAGCATTGGAGTTTGCAAAACCTAGGGTTTCAGCAGACGAATCGATTTTGGAGAACGATACCTCTTCAGAATCTAGCATACTGAGACTGTGAAATACCAGTTGAAGATTGTCTTCTTCGTGACTTCACACAGAGGTTACAGACTGAGCTTATTGATTGATTCAGGCAGGGTTTTACAGAGAATATTCATCTAGCTTTTGAGGCAACTTCACAGAGTTATTTTCATAGAGTTCTGGCATCATTACCAATAAAGCCGTACCATATTAATGACAGCAGTTGGGCCGTACAGTTCTGTACTTGCAGGGCCGTACTTTTCTTTTCCAGGAGAAATGCCTTCAGTTTTCAACTTTTGACAGAGGGATCCAATGCGCCTGGGGTTTCCGGAGATTTCTTGTGGTTCTGTGCTGGAGATTCATGCTAGCCGCTCAATCTTTTTCATTCTTTCATTTTGCTGCAACAGCAATCAGGTTCTTTAGAAATAAAGTCATATTTCATTTATATGTCATTTTTTAATATTGTAAATGCTCTGAAAAATCAATAAATTGGTGCGCCCCTATGATATGAGCATTTTCCAAGCTATTTTGTTGTCTTAGCATTTATTTGGAATTATTAAAGCAATTTAGGATAAAATCGCAGCTTTTCATGTTAATGCAAAAAAACCACAAAAAATTCAAAATACACAAAACTCTCAAAAATCAGCAATTCAGTTAGGGTTTCAGGGTTGAGAATCACCTGGATTCTTACCTTGATGAGGGAGATGTGGCATATAACTACCCTTAGTTAAGCAGTTAAATGACATAGAGGTGGCAAAGAATCCCATCAATCAAGGGAGTTGACAAGAGTTGACATTTGCTCTTATTTCCTATTTCACCTAAGTAAATAAAACATATAACCTAAGTAAATATAAGGTGCAATAATATACAACACTAGGTGATGTAGGGCTAAGGAAAAATTTGCTACTCATATGAAAATTTTAATTCCCAAAAGGACCAAATTGATTCTTCCTCTCTGTCACTGACATCTCCCACGTCAACTCCTCTTCTTTGTGCAAGCTCCATTGCCTGCAACCGTGCTTGAATATTACTCATCTCTTCCAAAATTTCTACATTTGCAACTGGTCTTCCTCGACAATGTCCTCTTCCACAGACTCTGAATTGTTTCATGCTCTGATACCAATAATGATGTAGTGCTAAGGAACAATTTGCTACTCATGAAAAAATTTATTCCCAACAAGACCAAATTGATTCTTCTTTACCATGATCAATGGATTATCCGCAAAATAGGTCTTTAGTTATGCAAACTATATTAAATCACAATTCATAAAACTTATCGACATCAATTTTAATTCATAATTGCAATAGAAGTCTTGAAATATTACGTATCATGCTCTACAAAACCCATCACCTTTCTGCATATAACAGCATGCTCATCAAAACAAATTTTCCAAAATGATTTCTGGATTTTATTCTACTCATCTCAAGCTTTCCAGGACATTTTAAATTCTTCAATTTCATTGAGAAATGAGAAAGTTATGAGCATTTTACTGAAACTGATATTTTTTTAATTTCACACGGGTAACTCTCCTTAGTTTAATGCTCAATACAAGGCTTGCTTTTATACATCAAAATGAAGATGATTTGAGCCCAATATAGACTCATCCAAATCTTCTTTGATTTAGAAAAATCAAAACCACTCCTAAACTGACTCTAAACTCCTAGATACAAGCTAAAAACAAATAGGTTTAGTTTTATTCGTTGGCTCATTACAACTATTATTAAAAGGTTTATTTAGAAAAATCAAAACCACTCAGAAACTGATTCTAACCTCCTAGATACAAGCTAAAAACAAATAGGTTTAGTTTTATTTGTTGGCTCATTACAACTATTATGAAAAGGTTATAACAACCAAATTCCTGCTTATGTGTATGAGCCTAGAAATATCTAGAAACTATGACAATACATAAAAAAATACACATATAAATGATAGACCTGCATCACTAGTTTGTCACCAACATATGAGGTTCATCTCCAAATGACACCTATATTATTCACTTATATCTTACAATTATTACTTACAAACTTTTGAATATCTTTTTTGCAGTTGTTTTATGGGAAGATTTTGGTAGAAATACCCCAAATCTTCAAAAGCTATCCCTCCACATTTCGCCTCAACCTTGTAGCAATTTTCAATGTCAACATAACTAGAGTTTGTTTGAGGCTAAACACATAAAGAAGCGCAACAAGCTTTCACAAGAATGCCTCAATAACCTTGTTTTTGTGCAATACAACCTTCACCTTTGCAAAAGAATGACATAGGACACAACCATCAAGGAGCCTATAGATTTGAATGAGATTGATCCATATAGAGATTGGACTAATCAAGACAAAGACACCTCTATTTTTACATAAATGAGATTGTTGATTTCAAAAGGAAACCAAAGGAGGGTGCAACTACAACAAAAGGAGACATTGGATTGGATGACGTCATTACAAATGATGTTGAGCTTGAGGTAGAGATTGAATCATTACCATATAGTTCTATGGTGGAACCATAGCCTTCTAGTACAAAAGTAGATAAACAATTGACTACAAGGAGTAGGCCCCATATTTTCACTAGAGTGGAGAAGAGGAATTTGTGATTTGTTGTAATTTACATGTATATTTATTGGCCATTTTTGTATTCACACTATGTTATTGGGTTTGTTACACCCCGATTGTATAGTTACTACTGCATAGGAAGTACATTGTAAATGTTTGAATCTTTCTGATGAATAAAACAAATTGTTCTTGTGATCAACTGAATGTGTCCTAATGATTGTCTCATTATCTGATACTCCTATTGATGTAATTCTTGAATGAAAGTAGCATATAAAGTTATGGAATAATGTTGTTCTAACTTTCTACGATGCTTTATGTATATTGCCTTGGTTTTGAGCAAATGACTCCCGTTGTCGTGTCATGATGTGCAAGAAACAAGTTCGTACCTCCAGGCAGAGGAGAGATATCACTCGGGGAGGAACTTGGTCGGGTAAACAGTAACGAGTACCAATTGGGCATACACACACATACAATAGACTGAGTAAGCTAAGTCATTTGTTGAAGTTAAGGGTAAGTCATCCGTAGATTTGTTTAGTATCTTTAGGAGTCGTATCTACTTCTGAATGTGTGAATAAGTGATGCTTGCTAGTATAACCATATTTGGGATAATGTTTCTGGTTGGAGGTGGGCAGGTGTATATGTATATATGTATATATACATATAAATACAGTAGGTACAAGTGTTCATAAGTATATTCATGTCAAAACAACGTATGAGAGCAGATGGATATGCCATACGTGTGCGTCGATATAAATGTATTTATGAATACTTATACATAAAGGAGATAAACATATACATATACATGTATACATACCCACAACTGACCTGTCATGACAATGTTACCTCGGTACTTACATATACACATATATCTACATATACATGGGTACGTATAGTGAAAGTATGCTGACTGGCTCACAGTATACGTACGTATAATCTAAAATGTAAATGTATATACATGTATAGGTGTAAAGGTAAAAATATTTATATATTTAATATTATATTAAAATATGTATATACTATAGTCTTTACAAAATATAAATATGTATACGAAATTATTTAAATTATTTTAAATAATTATACATAAATATATAATGTAAACTAAAACTATATTATATAAATATTTTAATATAATAAGATATATATAGAGATATATTTATTAAAATAGAATGGAAAATCAAATGAAGTTTAATTGAGCATTTTATTGAATATTCATTAGAGAAATGAAACTAAATCACGAAATTGGAAACATGACGTTTTTCTCTAAAAAATGTGTATTTCTTTTGAAAGTCGAAATCAAATTGTTTTGACTTCTATATTGAATCCAATATCTTTGTTAATTCGCCAAATTCAAATATTTCTTTAGAACTATATCAAAATGGTGGAAAAGAAATTAAAATGCGAAAATAGGAGTTCATGCCCATTAAAATGGCGGAAGAAGTGAAAACGTGCAGGAAGAATCGCGCAACTTGGCCAAGCAACTGAAAACGGCCGAGTAAATTCGTGCATAGCTTAAATGGGGATGTGGACGTCGTTCAACCTAGGAAATAGTCTTGTTTTAATTCGTCACTTATTCCTACCTGTTGAATCGCGCCAATATCAGAAGGTGTCACGATTTTGTGAACTGAGCATGTGCGAATTGAAAATACATCATTGCTATCAGCTGGTAGAAGTCGAAATACTCTCCATAGGGCGACACATTTCTTCTTTGAAACTTTCCAAACCCCGTTGGCAGCACAAACACCTTGGAAAGGGGAATTGGTTAAGTTTGCCAACACTATATAAGCCTGCGAATGTTCATTCATAGCACACGAAAAATAGAAAGGAGAAGTTTGTTTTGTTTATTCAAGTGTGAAGAGCTGTTTCTGTTGAGAAGGAAAATACTAATTTGAGAGCATTGTTCGAGTATTCATCATTTGTTAAGAAAGTCTTTAGTCTTTAGTTTGTTAAAGGAGGTATTCTGTTTGTGTTGAAAGAAGCACTTTCAGATTCTGAGAACAACAGCTTGGAACTGTCAAAAAGTTGAGTTAGGAATTCATTAACAGAGCCAGCTAGAAGTCTTGTTGGTGGTAGACTGGAGAAGAAGCATTCACTTATTTCAACCAACTAAGGGAAGCTCGTATCAGGCATGTTAATTCTTTTCTAATTTATGCTTACTGCTGTTCCTGTATTCAGAAGTAAGTTAGTTTCATATCTGGGGATTATAAAGAATAGGGAGTAAAGATTGGTGTTCTTGGAAATAAATATCTAAGGGATAATTGTTTATCAGCAAAAGATAATTTGCAAATTTAAATGAATTTTGTATGTTCTTTTCTATCAGTTTTGCATTCAATAGTGTACAGTTTACACTAGGCATCGAAAAGAAAGCTGCATCTATTGTACTGACTCCATATATGGAGTATATGCTTGTACATAGTTATTATATACTAGGAATGAATCGAGAGCATTTATTAAGCTACAAGTTACAACTGGATACTAGTCAACTTAGTCAAGTTAATGAATCTCCTAGGATGAGAGTATCCTGAAAAGGGGAGTTAGTTGTAGGTTCTTATTAAAATGATCTCCATTCTAGTAGATAGATTGTTGTAGGAAGTCTAGGGTATAGACTACCCCGATAAACCAACCTACGTGTAGAATAAGATAGCCTCAAGTCAAGTTGAACCTGGCTAGTGTAAGTGACAAATGACCTACATTCTTCATTGAATGTAAACACTTTGGCCAAAGTAGTGTAAGGAACCATTTAGTTGTAGTACACACTGTCAGTTCACCGTGGTCCCGAAATACATCCTAGATCGAGAGTTGTTGGTTGCACAGAATCTAGTTTTGTAGGATCACAGCACTATGTCCAGTTGGTAGTCGTTAAAGGATACCCAACCAATCTCTTCTTCGAAGGGGGGCCGTTCATTGCAAAATGATCGTGCGGGGGACCGCATTATAAGTCCGTGGTTGGCGGAAAAGCACCCGAGTGATGTTTCTCCTCCTCAACATCCGACTGATGATCCAAGACTTGACAGGACGAACTCCTGGACCTTCTTACTTCTATTGGTGCCAAAAGCCTTCAAGCTATGTATGTATATTATTCTTCTTTACTTTGTAATTTCATTTGGAATGAAATAGTTAAAAGTTGCAAAAGATGTATCATGTATATGTATTTGAAAAGAAAATTTTATCTTTATGGCATTGTTCTTACTTATTGTGATTGAAATCTAAAGTTTAAAATTTGACGTACAAGTGTGGTCGTCATAGGGTTTAACCCTGGGAAGCTAGGTCCTAGTCCGGGTTCGTGTTGGGTATAGGTCTTGGTTCGGTCCCTCTATGGGTTTGACCAGGGTTCGTGCTTTCAGGGTCCGGTTCACCCATGCAAAACCCGAGCGAACCCAAGGCGAATCGACGTGTTTAGGTGCCCAAAAAGTGATTTCTTTTGCATTTTTTTAATATTTTATGCAGTTTGACTTTGACCCACGCCCAAGGAAACCCTAAAAGTGACCTCTAAAACACTTAAAACACCTAAACCACCTCATTTTTATTCATTTGTTTTGCAAACAAGCATTTTCATTCCAAGAGGCTAAGTTCTCATTTTTGCTTGTTGGATTGACAAAAGGAGTTGAAGATTGATCATTGAAGCTTCTACAAATGATTGCATTGCCATTCCTACAGATTTGTAAGTGTTCATTGGCTGCCACAAAGATTGTTGAAGGATATTTTTGCAAAGAAGTAAGCTTTTCTCTTTTTTTTTGAATTTTTTCATCCATTTTTTTGTTTTACAAACCAGAAACTTTGTTTTGTTTCATTTTATGATATATCTATGTTTTTCCTTTCCATTCTTCTATGAATGTATGCAAGATTCAAAAGAGCTAGGTTTTATAAATCAATATTTTGTTTTCATTCAAATTTTGAATGTGTTGTTTGCAAAACAAATTGACATAGGAATCACAATGTCAATGGGTTCTACCTTCGGCTCCGTAGCTAAACCAAAGTTCAAAACAAATCCAAATTCTCCTCTATGGAAGTATGTTGAAATGATAAGACAGATTCCAAGTGGTGGCAGTTACATTTGGAAATGCAATGGATGTGAAGTTACATATTCTAGTTCATACCATAGGGTGAAAGCACATTTGTGTGGCATAACTGGAAAAGGCATCACGCCTTGCCCTAGAAAAGAAGGTACACCTATTCGACCTGAGACAGTTGCAAAATACATTATGGAGCAAGATGCGGCAGATCAACGGGAAGCCCAAAAAGGAAATCACCCTATGTTAAAAAAAAAATCAAAGGGAATGCAGCCCCCGTCTAATCCCAATATTGTGGTAGAAGACCACCCATTTATGGCCACTCCGGGTCCTCAAGCTCAAAGTGCACAATCTATTGCAAACAAGAGAACAAAGGGGCCTTTGGAACTTGCATTTCAAAATGAGAGTAGAGCCCTTGCCGACCAATGTGTAGCAAGATGCATATATGCCAATGGATTAGCTTTTAATGTTGTTCGTTTTCCATATCGGAAAGAGATGTTGAGAACGGTTAATGAAGCTCCAAAAGGGTACAAGGGCATCAAGGGGATCATCTATAAGCCTATCTTTCAGAAGTTAGAAAAACCATCTTTTTATTGCATGCATGTTGGATTGTTGATTGGAATCAAAAAGAGTTGAAGAAACAGGTTAAATCCAAAGAGAGGTTCATAGGGAAAGACAAACCATTGGGTATCAAGATGTTGTCTCTTCCTTTAGTTGGCTTGCACTGGGGCATGAAATGTATTCCTCCGATACCCCTGCTGAGAATGATAGGTTGTGAAGGCATGCAGTAAGCAACACCATTGTGAATGTTGATGATTAACAGAAGGTGAAGAATATTGCAAGAGCTATTGTGTTAAGATTTCTTCTCCTTAAGCTCCTAGAATAGAAAGTTTATGAGCAATCTTACCCTCTTTAAATAATGTTGGATAGGAGATTCACAATGAAATTGGTTACTAGATGAGTAGGCATGCATCTATTTAGAATGCATTGCATTAAATTATGCATCTATATTATTTTAGCTATACCATTTCTTTAAGCTACAAGATGTAGTGCAGATCCATGTGTCATTTTTGTACTTTATCATGTGGAAATAATATGGACTACTAGATGAATAATGATTTTCTTGACATAAGAAGATCAACTAGTTAAGAATCAAACACAATTTGTATCTTACCTTGCAACACCTGGACGAAGAGGAAGCAGACGTTTTTCAATGAGAGACATAAATAACTCTGTCTTTCTCTTGTGAAGAGAAGCTATAAATTCCTTTCTTTCACCTTCTGTATTGGGAGTTGCATCTGGCCACCCTGTCTTGTTAAAGTAGGCAGTCATTCTGCAAGGCCCAGCATTGAAAGCTATTATCATGACAGAAAAACATAGAAGCTCTTCCAAGCCTCTTGCAAGGATTGTCTAAAGGTCCATTATGCAGACAGATACTCACCAGAAATTGTATTCAAAACTAACTGTTAATTACAAAATAAATGCTGAAAATGCATTCAGGCAAGTATATGCAATGTTTAAAAAGTATACAATTGGTTGGATCAAATAATATGACAACATAGAATCAAAACCTAGATACAAGAATACACAAACCATTACACAAGTATCAGTCAAATATATGGTGGCTGAGTTATAGACAACATGTTTACATTGACGTAGAGACCAAGATGTAAGGATCTTGCAAAAAAACATCATCAAAGAATGACAACACATGCCAGGGATCTTTGTTGTAATGACCCTTAGTGAAAATGTTCATATAAATTCCTCAGATCTGGAACAATGCAACGAAAATCAACCAAAACAATCACATAAAATACTTAGACTTGAGATGCCCACATAGAATAAAAAGATCTACACATTTAATCTGGTTGAAATGGAGTATTTCATTCAAATGATTACATGGATAAGCTACTACAAATATCTGTTGATAATCAAACTGCAATCATTGCAAAGATAGTCTAAAAATGATCAAACTGTTGAAATATCCAACTACTACAGAAATCCTCCAAGTTGAAGTGCTGATGCAACCTCTATATGAAGCTGCCCTCTAGAAACTAAAGGATTTTCATCCTTAGATCCAATCATTGAACACAAGTGTTCAAATTGGGGTTTGGGGATTGTTCGTGTCATGAAAAGATGATCCTAATTGATGAAATTGCTCACTTTATATAGAAATTGAAGGTCTCACATGGGCCCAAACATGCTGAGAGTTGTTTAAGAGTTTCCTGCCATTTTACATTCAAATTTGGGCCCATTAAAGGTATCCCTAGTCAGCTTTTAAGATCAGTGAGTTCCTTTGTTTGAACAGCAAGGTTCCATGAAAGTGTATGCCAAATGTTGGGGGTCTGGGGAAATGCTTACTAGCAAGTTGAGCAAATAATACTCTATATGCCTGGCGTAGAGGTTTCAAGAAGTGGAATAACATCATGCCAAGATGTAGTACAATGCGGGTTTGAGGTTCACATGCCAACAAGAGCAATGTGGCAGGGGTCCGAGGATTTGTTTTCCCAAAGCATGTAATTGTTAGAGAGAATGAGGATTGAGGGTTGGTGATATTGAGTGCTAGGGGAAGCAGAAGTCCACAAGTCTACAAACAAGGGAGAGGATTTTAGGATATCCAATACTAGCAAGGTAGCGGGGAATGGAAGGTATGACAATATGCAGAAGTCCAAAGTCCTGCCAAGGGCTAGGAAGTGACTATGAGATCTTCATACTTAGGATAAGGGACATTACAAAGTATCAATCAAGAATATGGTGGCAAAGTTATCAACAAAAGAACAAAACATGTTTATTCATATGCTTTATTCATGTCCAATTTCAAAATGAAGCCCACTTTCTTGCTTTTGTCCATGGAGTAGATCACCTCAAGTATAGTGATAATGGAGTCAATGATCTACCTCCCATGAACAAAGCCACTTTTTTGAGGAGAAATCAAAGCTAAAAGGATAGATTGTAAGCTAAGAGCAATGAGTTTCATAAATATTTTATAGATTGAATTGCAATAACTTATAGGTTTGAGGTCACTAAAGACAACAGGTCTAGTATTTTTCAACACAAACAAGTTGACCACCTTGGAATCCCCTTTCCCTCAAACAAGAAGCTCAAAATGAAAATGTGGGAAGGAGACGAGCCCAACCAAGGGTAGCCACCCAAACAGGTAACAGCCTTGTCCTTGCTAATGAGGACAAACTCCCCGTCCTCCAAAAGATTCCCATTGGACCCCTCAATGGGAGGATCCTTAGGGAGAGGTCTTTCCCTCACACCAATCCCTCTAAACATGTAATTTCTAGCAAGATGTCCAATCTTGTGACATGAGAAACATGTAAAGGGAGAGTTCTCAAGCACAATAGGTTGGCTCAAAGAGCCAAATTTGTACAACAGGGCAATCAAAGGAGGAAGCTTTGATCTGGACTAGACATTAACGCATATTCTAGTAAACACAAAATGGATCAATAGACAACAATCAGCCAAAAGAATTGGCTACTCTCTCAAGACTTCCTCCTCCCAATATTTCAAAGGGAGACCTAATAGCCTAACTCATACTAAAGCAACATTGAGGTTTTCCTTAAACAAATCAAAGCTAGAGCTCCACTTCTTAAGGAATAGACAAGTTTTGCCCAAAAACCAAGGGCCTACCACCAAAGTGCTACCAACATCTTCTAAACAAGAGAAGGAGAACAAAGAAAACCCTTTAGCCATAGTTGAGACCTCCAATTCCCTTAGTGCTCTATTTTTGGTTTCCCAACATCTAACTAAGTCGGTATTCAACCTAAGCTCTAAGAACTTGCCAACCAAAGAGTTCTCCATCTTAGCCATGGCCCTATCCACTACCTTGTCAAGAATTCTATGAGAGACCTTGCCTTTATCATTGCATGGGAAAAGAATTAAGGGAAGAATCCAAAGCACACACCTTACCCTTTTGATGATCAAAACTTCACAATTTTGAGCTTTTCTTCTTGAAGAGATCTACTCAAGACTCGTAATCTAACGAGATACCACCACCAACTACATCCTTAGAAAGGGAAAGAACATCCAACATGCAATTCTTCACAAGGGCATGCACATGATCCACAAAACACTACTTGAAAAACCCAAGCATGAGTGGGGATCCCCCATGTGGGGTTGTGATGTCAATCCCACCCTACCTAACATCATTGGAGGTTGGGAATCCAAGCCCATCATCAGCATTCAAAGTGTCCCACTAACAACAAAATTCAAAAAAAATCTCTTCCCACTCACCAGACATCACAACAATATAGTTTTATACAAATAAAATAATAATTTGAATGTAAATATAAGCTATGGTAGAAATTCGAATATATGTTGTTTTGGGAATTTTGTTTTCCAAGTATAGGGAGAATCTTCTTTTGGTAGTATAGATATCTACGTTTGTCATTTTTATGTTTTGAGTACATAAAAAGAATTAAACAAACCGTAACACAAGATCTAAGCAATTAGTTTCTAGGAAAGTTTTGTCAAGACTAGGCCATTAGGTAGGCCTTCCCACAGGGTTCAATCCATTAGGCAAGCCATCTCAATAGGACTTGGCCATTAGGTAGGCCATCCTAGGAGGACCAAGACATGCCCTTGGGCATTTGGGTATTATATGATGTTGTCCTTTGAGTTTTTGAAGCCAAAACTTATGGCACAAGTCCAAAATGTTCTCAAGACTTTGTTTTTGCTGATTATGAGTAACCTAAAACAATAATTTTTATTATGTGATGCATTTTTTACTAAACTAATAGAATGGAATGTCTTGATGGGTGCATGTGTTTCCCAACTTAGTTTGGTATTCTATTGACTCCTTAGTGAGTTATGACCTATAGGGTTACAAGTGGTTGATGAGTCAAGAAAATCATGGAAATCCAATTCCAAGCTTCTACAACACCAATTGTCCTATTAATATGATAAATTGAATATCTTGATAACCATTGGAGTGTCTAGATTAGTCTTGAAGTAGGAGAATTTAGATATCCTTGTCATGGATGGATACATCTTAATATCATCTTCTCTACTTCATGTCTAACACCTAGGAGGTCATTATGCCCTTAAGATAGATTGACCTAAGAATTTGAGTTTGCTCTTCTTGCTATATTCACCACACCACAACGGCTCTATGTTCTCATGGAAAAAGGTCCACACAACATTGGTGCATTATTCCTCGCCTTCCACACACTAGAGCTAGGAGATTCTCTATCATGAAGTTGTGGCTTAATTTGTTAGTATGCATACTATTCTACTTGTTTAAGGAGCATTCTCTATGGTTGGTATAGTTGGTCTTCTTTCGTATGTGAGCTAGTTGTTACGTGGGTACACTACATAGTTGGGGGATGGATCTTAGCATGATTGGGATACCATTGACGTGTTGTAATTTGGTATTTTATTGCATGTTTGTCATTATCTTGTCTTGTATAGGTCTTGTATTATGTGCTTTGTGTTTATGTATTTTTTGAGTGCTTGCATTGATGTGTTGTAGCATGTTGCAAGTCTTGGTTGTTTTGATATGAGCCATTAGAGTATTACTAATGTTTTTAATGTGTGTTGTGGAAGTGGATTGTCTTAATCAAATTATGAGATATAGATTTGATCGTATGTCCATGTGAATGAAATGCGAAACAAACTTAAAAGATAATCATTAGACTTGATTGTACTTCACACTTTTGAATTATCCATTGAGTACAATCAATCGGTCTAGATGTCCCATTTTTCACTTAAACACTATTTTTTGACATGAAATGTATTGGCGTGTACCAACGCATTGTGTCCATTTTCATGCCTTGACTATTTTTACACCTTCTTTCACGTCCAAGTTCTGTTTTTCATCTCATTTGATACATTCGAAAGCATCTGTCATTGGCTATGCAAAAACACTGATTAGAGCTTGAAAGTAAAACATCCGTGAACTTGGAAAGTAAGAATTTGGCAATGACTCACCAGGCAGAGAATGATAACATTCGACTGAACTATGATTCTATATGAAAAATTTGTATGGGTACAAACTGGACGAGAGACAGGAGAAGGAAGAGGCAAATTCCAATCAAAATTAATAACACAAGGTCCAGAATTCGATCCACTCTTTGCATAATTTAAGATTGCTTTAGAAAGAAACGTTGGCTCTTTGGTCCCATACACTCGTGGATTTTAATAAAATCATTTCGTTATACTGTATGATTAATCAAGCATTGCAGTAATTTTGTCTCACTTGGGGAAACACCCAAAAAAATGGAATTTAGCTGATTATACGGATGCATAGATACTCATTGCACATAGAATTGCATAAAATGTGCATTTTACATAACGTTTTGCAAATTCTAGTGGATGATAAATTTGAGCTTTTTGAGGAGAAGTGGAAGACAAATTTGAGCTATTAGGAGAGAAGTGGAATAAAATAGCAATTGGGAGTACTGTTACCGCTCCTTTCCACCGCCAATCTTGAGCAATTCTCCATAAAGCTCCACGTCCCAGCTAACATTCAAGCCTTTCTGCGCAATTCGAGATTGAGCTTAGGCAGACTAGTGGAAGGGAGGCGCTGAAATATGAAATAGACGAATGATGAAATGTAAAAGATCTCAAACCTCTTGGAAGGCTTCATTGAAGGAGACTCTGTGACCGTCGCGCTCTGTGTCCACCAGCACGCCATCACAATCAAAAAGAAGCGCTTCAGGGAGAGGGAGAGCTGCACACCTCACCACTCTTGCACTTCTGCTGCTACGCAATTTGGCGCTGTGGTGCCCATTTTCTTGGTGAAAGTGAAGCCGAGTGAAGCAGAGTATTTGCTTCCCCGTACAACAAATTGGATTTGGCCTTAACAAGAAATTGCATGACGAGGTAACTCCGCCACCCATTCTTTGCTCCTCTCCCTCTCACCAGATAGAGCGTTTCACCCGAGCCACATTTGTGATTGACGGATATATTGATCATTTCCGGTGGTTCCCCATTTGCTGCTCTCTTTAACGCTTGCTACGCTCCATTGCATTATTACATTTAGGATGTGGTCTTATTATAAGTAATATGTTTTTAAACATCTTGTGGATTTTGTAATAATAGTGAGGTTTTAAATTTTATGAACTTGATTGTCTCATATTATTTTTTTAAGCAACGAATACTATTAAATTTATAAGTATATAATTAAATTTAAAAAATAATTGATATGAATTTAAAAATGTATAGATGAATGAGATGTGACAGTAAAATTTTAGGAAATAGGTGGGAGAAACTTCTAATCTCACTTTCAAAATATTCATTAAATCTAAAAAGTAGGAATTTCTTTTTTCACAAGATTATCAATTATTTATAGCATAGTTTTTTCTTTCTCATGGAACCGTCTACTCCATAAAAATACTTCTTATCTTACACCATGTCACAAGCAATCCTTTAGGTTATGGTTCTATGGAAGGACGTTTCTAAAATGGACGTCATTGAGAAAAATTAGGAATCTATTTTAAAGTAAGGGATTTCAGGATTTTTAGAAGATGTTTAGATAAGAAATTATAGAACTAAATAATAATAGAAACTCTAGCATGTATATCAATCTCAAGACACCTATGTTAATTTTGTTATATAGAATAGATTAGTGCCTCAAGACTAGTATCTCTTCCAACTAGATCTATGCTAGAATATACATATTATCATATATTACTTCATCATTTCCAAAAGTTATGAATTAGTCTAGGTTGAAAGTTATATAATTGTGTGCATTCTTTCAAAAATTGTATAATTGTGTGCATTCCTTTAATTAGTTTAGATTAATATAAGAAAAGCATTTTCCTTCATTTACAATTATTATCAAGTTAGTTTAGATTGAAAGTTATATATTTGTGTGCATTCATTTAATTAGTTAAGATTAATATAAACAAAGTATTTTTATTTACAATATATGATAATATTTGTGTTCTAATATAGATTTAGATGCTAGATATCAATTTTGAGGTGTCCACCTTTTTTATATAACAAATTTAATGTCGGCTTATCTTATTAACAAATTTAATATAGGCACCTCAAATTTGATATTTCTTGTCACATTTTGGATAGATGTACTTAAGATAATTATGTCAATATTATGTTTATTAAACATTAATAGTTTGACATATAAAAGGATGTCAAATTTAAGTTTAGGAATTTTGTTAACACACACATGTCATTACGATTCATCCCTTGTCATTATAGTTACACCCCTTTGCATAGTTTTTTAATGACATACAAACTACCACATTAACATAAAGGTCCCTATATTGGTGGAAGAAACCTTTTATTCCCCTTCTCTAGTACCACCTAAAAATTTGTAGCAATAAATGTGGGACTCTTATTTTAAAGGAAAAGAGTCATTTTAATGGTATGGTTACTTATAGAAAGCAAGCACATGGTCATTTTGTTGTTAAGTTGTACAATTGTTCCCCTCTCTATTTATAGAAAACAAGCAAACTAGAATGCTATATAGCAAGGAAGTTAACAGTCCTTTATGGCCAACAACAAAAGAATAACAACAATGGACAAGATGTTTAGAAGATAAAGGGGTCAGTAACCATTTTGGTGATGAATTACTAACTCTATGTGACATGTATTGTCTGATTATTTGTAGTCAACTGAATATGCAAAAGAAATTTGCAAAAAAGTATGCAAAAAATACAATGGGGCAAGTGTTGTTGATTATACCACTTACAAAATTTGGTAGAGAACATAAGAGAAATAGTGATTGAAGATTCTCCAATACAATCAAAATCAAACCATAGCCAAGCAGGAAAGCAACTAAAAAAGTATAACAGTGTAGCCTAAACAACAATCCTAAATAAAGGGAAGCATTATGAGAACCCAAGAGAACTCATCAATCTTCAAGAAAGATCTACGAAAAGAACTCATAAGGAGGAAAAAGGAATAAAAATGAAAAGTCTAAAAATTTGTAAGTTAATAAATACAATTCAAGATGCACTACAAATATTAAAAAGGACAAAAATGAGGAAGAATAAGATGTATAGTTTTCAAGAAAATGGTTGGCATGATAAAGATTACAAGGTTGTAAGGATAGCTTGGAAAGAACATAGCAAAGAGGAGGAAAAAATGTTGTACGAACAAATGGTGAAAGCAAAAAAGACGGGTTTGTGAGCACAAGGAAAGACATAAGTTAATATATATTTAGAGAAGAATAATAAAAAATTATTTTGGAGGGAACTGCAACAAGTAAAAAATAAATAGAGAATGACATTATAATTGACAAATGGCTAAAATATACAAAGGAATTATATGAATAAGAGTCACCCAAAGAAGTTCCTCACATAGTTAATGCAAAATCAAAATTATTCACTTTAAAGGAGGTTAAGAAAGAGTCAATGTAGGTTTTTACACACCAACGGGATGGAACAACAAAGGTTCCACTACTTAGAAGGTAGCTAGTCTCAAGAGTCTCGTTAATTAAAAGTTGTGAGGTTTATCAAAATATTCCAGTTTGAGAGAGCTTTAGCTAGTCTATTTAAAAGGCTATGTTGGAATACCAAGATTCATTCATAAAATCACAAGTTTAACAAATTGAAATTAATCACAAACAACTAATGTAAATTCTCTAATTCAATTTAAATTCTATTCATGAAATTTATTTTAGATTATCATGCTTTTGACGAGTTATTTCTAACCTTGATTTTGAATAAAATAAATGATTTAGAACCATGTGACAAGTTAGTTGTTTCCAAAATAAAAATAATGCAACTTGGAATAAAAAACAGCATTCACATTTTTTGCCTAATTTTAAAGACTATCAATTCTATTTTTTATCATAGCAAAAATATATGTTAAAATATATTTTATATGATAGATAAGTCAAATTTTCACTTACAAGATTTTCCTTATGTAATTATAAATTCATCATCAAAACCCTTTAACTTTGATACAAAAAGAACAAAAAAGAAAGGGGGTAAGAAAAGGGAAAAGAAAATTAAGCTCGTCTCTAAACATTCCATACATCATTTGATGAATGGAAGTATCTGATGAAAATTATTACTTTCTAGACCCATTTCCCATAACCAAAATCTAAGAAAGTGCAATCATTGAAGGAATGTAACCCAATATGCATGATTAATGTTAAAATTTTGCATAACACAAATGTGTTTAGGTTGACCGAGTAAAATGTCTCACCATAAACAAGACATCAATGATATGAAACACATGTCAAATTCATCAAACATTAATGAATTTCATGTATAAAACAATAAGAAAACAAGCTTAAAGATTGGGGAAACACCATAAAAATGAAAACCCAAAATTAGAGTATAATTTGGTCTAATTATATTCAAAAGTGGTTTTCAAGGGTTTTCAACCCTTTCAAATGAGTTACAATTATATAATTATATCTTATTTGGAATGGGGAAGGTGAGAAGTCATTCCCTCAAAAAAATCATATAAATACAAAATACAAATAACTGTGAAGGGTTGTTTTGACTTGCATTTTGTATTCTATTTTTCATTACATGTTAATCAAGATTTGACTTGAAAATGAGTGTTGCATGAATTGTATGCACTCTTAGCTATCATTTAGTATTATTTTATATTTTTCCTTACAATTATGAGACAAATTTATCCACTATGATATTTACAACATTTAGTTCTAGCTTGTCTAAATACACATCTTAGAATCAACCTCAATGAAAAATATACCAACTCCTTGTGAACTTGCTTGTATCCAACTAATTTATTTTCAAATTATTTGCATGTAGTCCATATATTAATGAGCCTACTAATAGAAGATGATCAAAATTTCCCCCTTTGGAAGACTCTCCCCTAACCACATTATTAAACCATTCTTTCAAATTTGATGTGGGGTTAAATACATGGTGATCATTATATAAGCAACATCCAGTTTGACCTAATTATTATTATATTTTAATAGGATGATTCAATGGAGCAAGCAAGTGGTGAAAAGAGAAAGAGAAACTTTTAAGTTTTTGATTTAAGAAGGGATGGATCTAAATCTTGTTATAGATAACTACTCAGGAGAAAATCATTAGGAGATGGAGAGTTTTGTTTTTTGAGGTGGACTGAGTGCCCCCAAAGTGGTCATTGAGTTGCTAACCTCTAAGGTGGCCAAGGGAAATCTTGAGGGCTCTAAATTTGGCCTACCTTGTCCTCATAGGTCTAGTCACTAGTGAGCCATGCTAGCCACTTTTGTTTGGAAAAACATCAGGCGAGTGAACAAGAGGCCTTAAAAATAATTGGGTCTCTCTATTCAAGTCTGAAGGAAATTCATGCAATGGGAAGGGATCTACCTCATATCCTCTATTATCACTTATTAATAGAGCTAGTGCAAGGGAATTCTACATCTAGGTTTTTGATGTTATTATGGATAGAGGTTCTTCCAAAACAGAAACCTCATTGATTGGGAAATTTCTCGATCCAAGACCAAACAATAAAATGATTAGATCTTGGACTTAGAAGCATTGTCATACAAAAGGTTGGCTTGATGTAGCTGCAATGGCTAGGAGTTTTTTTCTTTCTCTTTTCCTTGTGAAGAAGATTTATGTAATGTTCTATTAGGGGGGGCATTTTTTCTAAGTAAAGCCAATATGGTTCTAAAAAATGGTACCTACAATTTGACCCTTCTAAAGACTAATTTATTATGGCCCCATTCTAGCTTGGGATGTCAAGCCTTCTAATGGAATATTGGGAGGAAGAGGTTATTACTGGGATTGCAAATGTGTTTGATATTTTGTTGGCTACTGACCTAATAAAAAAAGTTATAAAGTGCCTTGTTTATGCAAGATCATGTTTGAGAATTGATGTTAGAAGTAATATTCCTTCTTATATTTAGATTTATTTTGAATTTAGATTATTGATTCAGAGAAATCCAAGGATGTTCTAAAGCAGTTTGAAGGTGACGAAACTGAGAAAAATTGAAAATCCAATTTTTTCATCTTTTTTGGTATTTTCTAGTTCTAGTAAATCATAATTTTGGAGGTCTTCAGAGCAGAATTTGGGATCGAAATTGTTGTCAATCCCTCAAATTGAATAACAACTAAAATTAGATCTCTTGGATACCTTTCCAACGGTGTAAACAATTTTGAATTTCGAGCACCAAGTAGAAAGTTATGACCTTGCCAAGTTGGGGTATCTAATTTCATGGCTTTTTGAAAAAATATAGTTTTATTATTTGTTTTATTCATGAAAACTATTCATTTCAATTTTTTTGGAGTTTGGAGACTATTGGGATTCTAGATAATTGATAAAACTCATGTTTGGATAAGATAATGAGACTTTTTGGATGCAAACAACTCTTTTATGAGTTATGTTATTGTCCAGTTCTTTACAATACCTGTAGTTTTTTGCTAACCTTGTATTGTAATTTAAATTTTGTGTTGAATTTAGATCAATTATGGAGGAAACACATGTTTAAAAAATTGTCATTTTCTTGCCTATCTTGTAAAAAGGTTGGGCACTAGGCTAAAGACTATCCTTCTATTACAGACCTACTAAAAGGGTAGGTTACAAAAGATTCTTTATCCCCTTTAGCAAGGGGACTCTAAGAGAGGTCAACACTGAAAGAATCTAAAGAAACAACCAAACCCAAAATAAGCTCTATACGATGATAGTGAGAGGATCATAACCCCCTCAAATTTTCTAGAAGAATCCATGATCCATGATTTCATGATCATATTCTTGGAGACACTATGACAAATAGAATTTTGTTCTTCTCAAGAGGAAGTTATTATGGGAAATCGGTTAGCCTCTTAGATATGAAGGAGTGTTATCAAGAACCAACAATAGTGGAGATTCCTTTGAAAGAAGTATGGAAAGAGATGGTAAATATGCCCAAGATTAGGAAACTAGGGGTGAGAAGCCCATTGGTAATGGCTTTGTCGAAGTAAAAAAATATGGTGGATTGTGGTTCAAATTAGAAGGTAAATGAAAGACAAAATGAAAAGAATCTAAGCAAGAGGGAAATAAAGGAGTTGATGGATGGAAGTTAAAGTACCCTTTAGGCACTATGTGTTAAGGGTACACTAGGATATAATAAATGGAAATTATTTCATAGAATCTCAAAGGGATAAATAGTCCTCATAAACAAGACCTCTTAATGAATATAGCAAGATAGAACAAGCATGACATTCTTCTTGTGTAAGAAACTAAGATGCCTATAGACCATGTGGTAAAAATTAAGAATATATTTTTTAAGGAGAGTGGCTATGAAGAAATGAATGTTTCTAAGGCATCTTCAGAGGGATATTGATGTTATGGGACCCATTTGTTGTGGATGACTCTCTTCTAAGTGTGAATTCTAAATGTGTTGTCTTATTTCATCATAAAAAAGATAAATCTTCTTAGATTATTTATAGTATTTGTATGCCTAATATAAATAATCCTAGAAGAAATCTATAGTTAAATCTTATGGGATTTTGGCACCTCCATATAAATATAAGATGAATGGTCATCGAGGATTTTAATTCTCCTCTAATATCCTATGAAAATAAAGGTGAATCTCAAATTTATTTTGAAATTTGGGAAGATCTTGTAGACTTTATTAACTAGAATTTCTTATTAGAATTAGAGTTAAAAGGAGTATTTTTTACTTGGTCCAACCAAAGAGCTAGTGCTTTTTAATCTAATAAAGAATAGATAGGTCCTTTATCTCCCTTGATTGATTAAATTCTTAATTTTTTTCACTTATCTTTCTTGACTAGAATTTGATTAGACCATTCCCTGATAGTTGTTTACATGGACAAAATTAGAAAATAGAAGGCTTCCCTTTATGGTTTAAAAAATGTAGAATCAACACTTCCCAACTATCTAAAATGATATCTAAATTGTGGAACATTAAGGTGGGGGGATTAACAATATTTTAGATTTTAAAAAAATTAAACAATGTAAAAGTCAATATTAGATGACTAGAATAAGGCCTCTTTAATAAAATATCTTTGAGAAGAAATTTGAAGTTGTGTCTCAGTTGGACTTGTTACAAAAGTAAATATAGAATATTGGTACACTAAGAGATGTATATGAAATAAAAACTTCTTTTATGTGAGCTCCATCCATTGATTGCCAAAGGAATATTTTTAGAGACAAAGTTCTAGAGAAATTTAGCTAAAGATAGAAGATAGGAACACAAAAAGATCAGTTGACCACTTATAAATACCAATCATCAAATAGAATTAATAAAATATGGGTGGATGGTAACCAAATTAATGATGAAGATTTAAGGGACAAAGCAAAATATTTTTTCTACAACCTCCTCACACAACATAACACATTAGATCCTATTAAATTTAAAATAAAAATTTAAAGCTTATTCTTTCTTTGGTTAATGATGAGGATAATAAAAAATTGATGACTCCTATAACAAAGGAATAAGTAAAGTTCACAGTCTTCTCTTTTAAAATAAGAAAAGTCCTATACCCATATGGTTCCCTCACTTCTTTTTTAAATGTATTGGTTCATCATTACTGATTATAAGGTGGTTGCAACAAGGGATATCTTCAAGAATGAGAAACTATTGAAGCAGTGCAATATTATGTTCTTGGTCATACCAAAAAATCATGGGGATAAAGCTTTCTCTAAGTTTAGGCTGATAAAATTATGTATTTTGGTATATAAGATATTTTCGAAAATCATCTCTTTAAGATTGCAACAATTTCTCCCTAATCTCATCTCTCCTTAATAAAGTGATTTAATCCAAGTTAGGAAAATCCTTGATTCCATTATTATGATCCATTATTTTTTCCACTCCATAGAAAACAATAAGAAAGAAATATTTTATTTGAAACTAGATCTAATGAATTCTTATGACAAAGTCTAATGGGAGTTCCTCATCAAAGTGTTGGAAATATTTGGCTTTGGGAGAAGATTCTTAAATAGTATAATTAAATGTGTATCAACCCCAAAAAATTAGTTATTATCAATGGTATCCCATGGGGATTCTCTAAGGAATCCAACAGGATTCATCAAGAGGATCCTACATCCCCCTTCTTATTTATCATCTTTGTAAAAGCTTTGGGAAGAAGCCTTCAAAAAGTGATTTAGGAGGGTATGCTAATAGGATTCAAGCCTTCTACAACAAATACACCTATCTCCCATCAACAATTTGCAAATGAAACCTTGATGGTAGGAAGAGTATCAATTTTTTATTCCAATGAAATAAAATGAATCTTCCATTGCTATGAAAATGCCTCAGGTCAAAAGATCATCCTTTTGAAAAGTATCATTTTATTTTTGAACATGCCACCTACTCAGCAATTGAGAATTACCAACATTCTTGTTTTTCAAATGGGATCTCTCTCCTCATATTATATTGGGGTGCTAATTTTTAAGTGCCATATCCCAAATTCTTTTTGGAATGGATTGTTGGACATATTTCAATGTAAACTCATAGGGTATAAAATCTCTCTTTCTAGCCAAGCTAATAAAATTCAATTTATAAAGGATACCCTCTAAAATATCCCTATCTACAACATAAGTTTGATTTGTATGCCAATAAAAATTTCTAATAAGGTTTGGAATAATTTAGAAAATATTTCTTTGGTTAGATGCAAAAGAAAAAAATTGGGGTGGTGGGCCTAGCTTGATTAGCTAAAGCATCCTGTTGTAGGCAAGAGGTCACAAGGTCTAGTCTCCCCACCACCCCCATGGTATCGAAGGGCATGTTGCACCAATGCCACCATTCACGTAGAAAAAATTTACCAAGTGCACTACAATTTCTAGGGGGTGGCTACCCGATTTTGATTCTTGTAGTCTAAAAATAGATGCAAAAGAAAAAAATGAATTCCCTTCTAGTGGCTTGGGGATATGTTTGTAAACTATGAGGGAAGGGGGACTAGGATTAAGGCTAATCAAACATTTTAATTTATCTCTAAGTTCTAAGATATCTTGGAGAGTTCTTAATGAAGAAAAGGAATGAAAAACTATTTCTTATAAGAAATACCTAGGAGGAAGGAATGGGGACATCTTATCCAACATTGATCTTCTATAATGATCTACAATATGGAAAATCATGACTACCAACATATTTATTACCAACAAAGGAGCTCAATGGAAACTCAGAGATGGTAGAAATATAAACTTTGGGAGGATTTTTGGCTATTCAATTATCCTTTAAAGGAAGTGGAATGGGTTTCTCCTATTGTTAATGTTTGCAAGACTTCATTTGGGGCTAAAGTTGTGGACTATTTAGAGGTGATGAATGGAGTGAAAGTTCCCTATGTTGATGCTATCTTCAAATTAGAATCCTTGTGATAGGCCAAAATTGGGGTAAAGAGTGAAATATATTTAATATTTAATAACAAAATGTAGTTTGGTCTAAGTGTCAATCCAAGGGCATAAAATTACAAAAGATGTCATGGCTATATGCACAAGGCTTGTAGGTAGTGATCCAATCAA
Source organism: Sequoia sempervirens (assembly GCA_007258455.2). Lineage (NCBI taxonomy): Eukaryota > Viridiplantae > Streptophyta > Pinopsida > Cupressales > Cupressaceae > Sequoia > Sequoia sempervirens. Next base: position 5,116 of record VDFB02227476.1, on the reverse strand, counting down.
GAACGAAATGTACCTAAAACACACAAGAACTTCCTAAGTAAAAATTTGATTTAATTTTCCTATTCTACCTTTATGACAGGAACTACTACAGGGACAATAACAGTTTGCAACAGTAATAGTGACAATACCTTATGTTAATTTCAAAGTAGAAGATCACAGTTTAAATTATTTTAATCAATGAATCATAACCTGATAGAATATCAATAAATGATTTAACAATCTCACTCACTAATAAATGATGCTCAAATAATGCATCAACAATCACACTTAATCACTAATTTAAAATTAAACACTATGCAATGAAAATCAAACACACATTACTGTAATAATAAAAGCTTGGAAATCATCAAACATCCCAAGAAATGGACCCTACCTCCTTAGACCATTGGTTGATGAAATAAAAATGTTGGTTATGTTGGATTGATCATGCAAAGTGCTACCCAAATTATCAAAGATAACACAAAGTTCATATATTATATCCTTGTTCATAACTGATATTACTGAACATATATATAGGTAGAGTCTATAACAACTAATATCTAAAGCAATATAAAATAGTTTTTTTGGCCTGTGGCTAACAAACTGTAATGTAATGGTTCTTGTAAAACCTTGGCCATTGGCCAAAAATTAAAAATATTCTTGGTATAACAAAAGATGAAAATAGGAAACAAGAAGATTTTTCAATTTTCTCCTCCACATAGCTAGCAAGCGCATTTGTTATCATAGATTCTACTCCTTATTTAGTTCCATATACCAATCAACACATCTCCACCACTGTGAGGAGTCATAGACTGAGGTGGCAACATGGAATGGGAGCTCTACAGGGACGAAGTGGTCATACAAATATAAAATATTAGGTTACATGAACAAAAGTGATGATGATTGAACGTGCAAAGAGCCTAGTGTGAAATTAATTCACGTGGCTAAAGAATGCAGGCACAAAGTCTAGTGAAAAGATTGCCTCAGCAGATGTGACACCAAAAAGCACCTGAGAAGCATGTGTGAATATGTGTTATGAATAGGATGAATGTGCCATAGAGAAAGAGACGAAGGAATTCTACCATTGGATAAATTGGTGTATAGTGAACATCAAAGAGTGAACTCTGGTCATCATGGAAGCTGGAGTCAGCCACATAGAAGGAGAAACTACAATGGTAGGCACAACTCATACTTCTGTAAAGAAGGCGACATGGAGGTTCTTGTGAAGAAGGTGATAGGAAATCTGCATTCTTCCTCCTTCAATTAGCATGTTACATGATATATTTTCTAGAGCTAAAATAACAATGCTTATTAATAAAGACAATCAATAATTAATTTTCATATTTTTATCCCAAAACGATATTAAATACCACTTATATGTATTTAATCATATGCAACATAAAGGTGGTAAAATGGTAGGATAAGTTATGGAAATGGAATATGAAAATGAGTTAAATGGTATAGGAAATAGGCTAAAATATGGAACATGAATGGATCTCATCACCTTGTTGCAAAAATTTCACATTCCTCAAGGTGACAAGAAGAATGAGTTGATGTGGGTTGTTACCCCTTTTGGCTCTTTCAGTGTGGCCTTTAGTTTTTCTTTGCTTGTTAACTAATATCCTTCCCCCCTTTGGTCAAAGTTGTGAAAACCTCATATAATTTGTATGTTTAACATCTTTTGTTAGTGATGTTAGTTATATGTACCTAAAATAATATCCTTAAGATTAACAATTTTTTTGATAGATGATTTTCTCTTCCCAATAGATGTGCCTTATGTGAGGCTATAGGGGAATCAATCAATTATTTTTTCATGTATTCTTCCCTTTTCTTATGATATTTGGGGATTTTTGTTCTATATTTTCAAGGTGGTTTAGGCATTCCCTTTGTTGGGAACTAAGGTGTCTCAAATTTTCAATTTCCTAGCATTAAAATAGTAATTTAATTATGCTTATGTTGTAATTTCTTGCACATATTAATTTTTCATCTAATATGACTTGGCATGATGAGTTGTCAACATGTTGGAAGGTGACATGGAAGGTAACAAGGATGTTGTGGCCCCCACAAGGAAATTTAGGCATCTCACTTTGGGAAGGAATTCCTTGACATGTGTTGGCATCTTTGAGGGATCCTTGTAACGATTTTATGATGGATTCCTATGACGATCTTATGATGGATTCATATGATGATCTTATGACGTGTAAGAGATAGATTCTATGATAGGTTGGACAAGTGGTAGAAGGAATATTTGCATGGGGAATATAGGTGCCCAAGTTTGACTATGACAAGTTGTAAGAGAATCATTTATTATTAGTTGGTTATGATGGATTCTCTTACAACTATAAGAGTTGTCATATATGATAGATTTTATGACGGTTGTAAGGTGTGTAAGAGCATTTTTCATACACATCTTAAGTAAAAATGGGGTGCCCAAGTTTGGAGGTATGAATGAGGAGTCAAATAAACTTGTACAAGTGTCATTTTCATGCTTGAAGGTGGTGGAAAAATGTGCCAAGTGGATTTTGACGCATCTCTTGTAGCTTCCTCTAGGAACCACCTTCATAATTGTATTCTCAATTGGATGTCTCGGAGTGGGTTATGTAAGTTTTAATTTGTAGGTATTGTCATATTGTCCGAATAGCTCCAAAATTCAACATTTGTATACTCCTAGAAGAACTTGAATTGCAAGTATGTTGTAATTACCATTAATTAGATAATATATTATGTAGGTTTTGAAGTGTGTGGTTTTTCTCTTGAAAGGGTTTTCCCCACATATATCTTATGTTGTGAGCTTCTTATACTTTCATGTGATGTTAAATTTAATAATATATATATTGTGCATCTCTCATTGTAACTATAAAATAATTAAAATTGTACATATCTCCTCTTAGATCAATATTAGGAAGTGTTTTTGCATACCTTGATTCCTTTTAGTTGGTATCAGAGCTTCATCACCTTTGATTCTAATTATTGGGTAGAGGGGTTTTTTGTACTAATCTTTGTTTGAATGGGAGCTTGTGTAGTGGGTTTGTAATCTTTGTTGCAAGAGAGATGGCTAGCACATCTAAGAGGTTTGAATTAGAGAAATTCAATGGAGACAACTTTGAGTTGTGGAAACTCAAGATGGAGGACCTATTGGTGGATAGAGATTTTTAGCTTGTGGTATATAGTTTCATGCCAATGGGCATGAAACAAGAAGAATGGGATCAAATAGATCAGAAGGATAAGGGTCTCATAAGTCTCTATTTGGTTGAATTTTTCCTATTAAACATTCATGAGGAGAAAATGACTACAAATTTGTGGAAGAAATTTGGAGAAATTTATAAGACTAAATCCCTAGTAAATAAGTTATTCCTGAGAAAGAAGTTGTACTCTCTAAGGATGGAGGATGGAGGATCTATAGCAAATCACCTAAATTCATTTATTATGCTTGTTTCCCAATTTTCCTTTGTTGGTGTAAATATGGAGGAGGATAGTTGTATGAAATTATTGTTCATTAACATATTTGTGGTACCACCTTATTATGGCCATTGGAAGTACCACTACCACTTTCAATATGGATGATGTGATTGCATCTCTGTTATCTAAGGAGATGCAACAAAAATCATCTGAATCAACTAAGGAGGCTCTTGCAATTCATGGTAGATCCAAGGGAAAAGGAAATAAAAAGGATAAGAAGGAAGGAAACACAGGAATATCCAAATCTCATGGGAGACCTAAGTCTCTTGGAAATTTCAAGGATCTTTGTTGGAATTGCAGCAAGCTTGGCCACTTATGCAAGGAGTGTAAAGAGAAGAAAAAGAAGAATAAGAAAAATAATGATTCTGATTTAGACAAGTCTTCTCAAGATGATAGTGAAGCATTTGTCATTGCCTTGGCAACACATGCATCTAAAGATGTGTGGCCGATTGAATCTAGTGCATCATTCCACATGACCTCACATAGAGGTTAGTTTTCAAAGTATGAAGAGTTTGATGGTGGGAAGGTGTACTTGGGTGATGACTCTCATCTAAATATTGTTGGTCACAAAAGATTTTTGATTCAATTCCCTAATGGTAGAGTGAAGGGGATCAATGGTGTGATGCATATCCCTAGTTTGGCACAAAACTTGTTATCTATAAGTAAATTGAATAATATGGGTGTGCAGGTAGTTTTCTCAAATGGAGGATGCAAGATGACGATAGGAGTTATGGTGTTGGCTAAGGGTGTTCAGATTGGCACTATGTTTCAGCTTGATGCATGTATTATTCAGTGTATTAGTTCTTTTTTTATGAAGAAGGGAACTTCAAAGTCTTCATCCTCACCATCGAAACCGGTAGAGAAGAGGAGTGTTGCATATACTTTTGATGGTCATGCTTTATGGGTACTAAAGGGTGCTCATTCTATGGAGATGAAACTTCCAACAGAGAAAAGTATGTTATGGAACCCTAGGCTCTTCATCTTCTTCTGAAATTTCAAAGCTACCATAAAATAGTTTTCTTTGTTGGGATAATTTTGATTATTCCTTATGTTATCATGGAAATCCTCTAGAATATTTGCATTCATTTTGTATTTGTGTATTTTTGGATTCAAATTGGGTAGGTGACTTTGATAGTAGAAGATCCACCAGTTCTTATGTGTTTACTATGTTTGGTGGTGCTATCAGTTAGATGAGTAAGTAGTAAGTTGTAGTCACTTTTTCCACAACACAATCAAAGTACATGGAAGGTACTCATGCTTGTAAGGAAGCCATTTGGCTTTGAAGATTGTGTTTAGATGTTGGGCTTGATGTAGGGATAATTACTATTTGTAGTGACAGTTAGACTGTTATTTTCTTACCAAAGAATCTAACCTTCCATGCTAGAACAAAGCATATTGATGTTCAATTCCATTTTGTTCATGTCATGGTCGAAGATGGTAAGGTGTAGATTGAAAAAGTTGACACTTTGACGAGTGTTGTAGATTCCTTGACAAATCTAGTGAGCATGGAGCATTTTAGATGGTGTTTAGAGTCTATGGGCCTTTTGACCTCTAGCAATTGATTACCTAGTTAGATTGGATCTTGAAAGGTGTTCAACAAGTGAGAGAATGTTGGGAATTAAGGTGTCTCAACCTTTTCAATTTTCTAACTTTAAAATAATAGTTTAATTATGCTTAT
>VDFB02227474.1:0-26319 GCA_007258455.2 Sequoia sempervirens | reverse complement strand
TACCTCTGGACAATCGAAGAAGTTGGTGACTGTACATAGTGCTTTATGGCTATAGGATCGACAAACTCTAGCCTTACGTTAGGAAGTTGATCCCAAAGATGCTATACAGATTGATTAGGAGACACAAGAGGGATTGGTTGGGGTTTCATTGCATGAGGCAACCCCTTACAGTGGTAGTGACTTAGACTCGGGCTCTGATTTCGACATAGACCTACTAGTTGCATTTGTTGATTAGGGACAGCCATATATTTTCTATGTTTTATCATTTTATAGTTGAAACTTGGAGCCTTTGGGCATTGTGTTATAGCTTATAATTCTTATATAATATGTATGCACATTAAAATGAAAGCATTTGAATTTTGTTAATTTGTTTGTCAATTCTCATGTGAGATCTCAATTCAAGTCTAATGTTATGTATTAATCTTCAACAATGTCTATGATGAATGCTTTATAAATGCTATGATATGAATATTTGAAATTTCTCTATTTTTTAATAGTCGTCTCCTGTCGTCCCTTAAAAAATGGCCCAAAAGTACCCTCGTATTGGAAACACGTCCCATTGTTCCTTGCCGTCCCTAACCTCGAAACTTGGGGGAGCATAACTACTAACTTATTAATGGGCAAATATGTAATAATTGCTATTAACATAAGAATAAAACATAATAAATATTTAATATATTATTTAAATGTTTTTCGATAATTTATAGAGGGATCGATTGGGGCCATCACCCATAAGAAAATGAGCATAAAAATAAGAGTAAGCAGAAAGTGCAAATAGGTCCACAAACAAAATAATTGAAGAATCAAGGTCAATACAACTAACACGAGCTTCTTCAAAGAACCCAATAGTACCAAAAATGTGACCAGGCAATCATAAGAAAACAACTTCCCAGGAGAACAAACAACGTCCAATCCAAAATCATATACAAAACGCAACATTGGCAAATAGACAAGGTGGCTAAGTAAACCCCCTTTTCATATGAGACTGGAGAACCATCTGGTTGAAATCATTTTTTCCCTTGAGGCAGATTTCCTTTCAGTCATAGGCACCTAGTCCTCCACACAATCCAAATCTGCAGTATGAGACAAAGAGGCTGAATGAGAGAGGACTTGATCTAAAGAAGTAAGAGGAGGGGTCACACCCTACAAGGTATGAGGAGAACCAACTTTATACCATGAAGGGGATGCTAGTTGAAGCTACTGCATAGTTAGAGGAGTGGATCTTGAATTAGAAGTTCCCCCAAAAGAAGATTCCAAGGGATAGACAACATCCACATAATGAGGGAGAAGCCTTTTTCAGAAGAGAGGCAACAAAGGGGTGAGGGGACTAGTTTACCGAAACCAATTAATGATGACGCTTTGCCACTTTCCACTAGGAGGCGACAACATTGCCCTTAGCTTTCCTTTGTGAGAAAAACCCAACCAAATGCTCATGCACAAAGCAAAAACAACACAAATTCTCATATGGTAGACCACCTAAAATGTTTGTCTCTAAATGTTTTGTTGCAATAGGGTGAGAAATTTTCTTAGGTACAATTGATAAAATGTGTCTATTGAGTTATCAATAGCTATCAAACTTGGGGTTTTCCAAAACTGCAATGGGAGTTTGGGAAAATGAACCCAAATGGGAGAGCAATAGAAGATCCTAGAAAAGGGAGAGAAATTTGGTTATCATGGCTTAAAGTGGAGCAAGAATTCGCCCGATGACCAAGGGCTTGCTTCTAGGAAATAGTTGCCTATCCTCCTCTCAACACTAGAAACCAGATTGAACAAACCCTAAGCATAAGGGTGGAGAATTTATGTCAAAAGTGGTTTCCACATCTTGGAAACCCAAACATGAAGCTCAACCAAACTTGGCTAGAGATTTTGAAACTCGTAGACTAAACTAAGCTTAGAGTAGTGCTAATTCTCTTCAAGCACTTTTGAGCCTAACTCCAACTTTGAAATATTATTAGATTTAGGGATGACGGGAGGAGAATCTTGCTTTACAACCTGCTTGTTCACTATTGAAGCAGCCCTACACTCCAAGGGCCTTGGGATGTTGAGAGCTTGAAATGATATAGCCTTGAACTTCAAAAGACACCCTACCCAAAGCAACAACACCATCTATAGTAGCAGGATCACTTGAAGTCGGACCATTATAATTAGTAGGTAACATAGTTCCATGGGAAAATGTAAAATCCATAGTTGAAGAAGATGCAACAACCACCATCAAAGCCCCCAAAATGTATCTAATTATCTATCATGTCAATATATTATATAAATATTAATATATTTATTATTATTATTTTTTGATTGGTAAATTTTGGGCATAACCATGCACCAACTGATGAACAACAAGCAAGGGGCCTCATTCCCGAAGTATTAATGTGGTCCAAATGCTAAGAAGATGTATATAATTTTGCAGTATTATAAGATTTATTTCTTAAAAAATATAGGTATAAATTGGGATGAAAGTGAATTCAGAGTATGGAACCAGCAGTAGAGGTGTAGGGGTGGATTAAGGCTGGTGGGAAGATGACAAATGCAGGAGAAAGGGAAAAGTTAGTGCTTAAGTCAAAAAATTTAATGGATTTTGATAGCTAATTAAAGAGAAAAATGGACAAGAGGAGATTTTATGCCTTGGAGGATGTACTGAAAGAAATGGAGATGGCTAAGTGAGAAAGGTGAAGCTAGGGAGTGGATTCATGACCCACGGACACGAAGAAGTTGTAGTAATGTAAACTCACCAAGGTTCTAAGGCAACATATAGTTCTATCGTGCTTGGACAAAAGGTAATGTTAAGATGAAGTTTCAATTCATGTTTGATTTTAACCTGATTCAGAAGTATAAAGGCACTAGAGAAGATGCCAAAATTGTCTGGAAGATTTTGCAGGTCATTGAGATGATTTTGTTGGACCTCCATGAGAAGGTGTGTTTGCAGTATCACTGTATAACATTGTGGGTGCTCACAATTTTAGATGGATTGGATGACATCCTGCAGAGGTTTTGGGCATGCGCTTAAAGAAAAGCAGCCTAAGTCACTGAACTGGAGGACTTAATGTGTTTCTATTTGTAACACCCCTCTATTTTGGCTCTTTGTTCGACAATGTTCTCCTTGTAATGCTTTGTTATGTTATGATGTGAATTTGGAACTTGGTTACTTCTGATTGCAATAATTAAACGATGTGAAGCTATTTTTTGATGTGATTTTATTTTGATGCCATCTTTATGACATGTTTTGGAGTAACTTAGAAGATATTTGATTAAATGATGTTTTATGCTATTGATCATATCTTTGATGTTAGATGTGTTAGTCAGTGATACTGTATTGGTGAAAGGGGCGGATTGTATCACTCGCTTGCGAGCACCCTACAATTCCGAGATTACCTCTTCACGTTGTGTTTAATCATATTATATATATATGCACGTTCGACATGCTCTTTGTTGCAAGTTGGCAGGTACATGACATCAACTCCACCTAGTTTCACAGGTTTGAGCGTGTCCATTTTACCAACAGTAATTAATTGGGAGATAGTAGCTAGGTTTTCCGAGCCAAGTCGTCACCCTAGTCATAGCGTGTTGTCGGGTTGTCGTCGGGGTTAGTTGTGTTGATTTGGCCAATTTCCCCTTGAGTATTTATTTAATTTCAAGTTTAAAGTTTATTAAATGGCTTGCATAGTGTAATTAATGATTAAATATGTGTTTAGTTGCAATGTTGAAATGTGATTTATTTTATTGATTTATTTGATGAAATTAATAAAATAATTATTGGGTTATTGATTGATTTGATTAATTAATAAACTAGATTTAGTTTATTAATTAATTAGATTAATAGTGATATATTAAACGAAATAGTGATTTTGGCATTATTGTATATCTAGATTCAAATGAAATTGGAAACGAAAGCTATATTGGATATTTAGGATTTAATTAAAATCTTGTCTGAATAGTTACGATTAAATTAAAATAAATAATTAAATGACAATATGTTTTAATTCCACTTTTGAAAAATATTGTTGAGGAAATTATATATTGGCAATTTTGAAATGCTTATGTTTTATGAGAAATTTGGAAAATGCATAAGGTTGAATTAAAAATTCGAATTTGGGTTTTGAATTTAAATTAGAAAATGGCTTTTGAATTTAAAAATTAGGAAATGGGTTTTGAATTAGTGTAAATTAGGAGTTAGATGAATGAACATTTGGGAAAAAGACCTATTTTAAGTAAAAAGGAAATGGATCTATGTTCAATCTTGGATTTTTGGGGAGAAATTTGCTTGGATTTGTGAAGAAGAGGAAGGTATGCTTGAGCTGGATTTTGAAGAGGATTCGAAAGCTCCATGGAATCTTGAAGCTTTGGAGAAAAATCAGGTTCCTTTGTCTTGCTTTGTTCATTTTGAAAAACTAGATTAAACCCTCTTCATGCTATTAAGAAATCTTTGATATGCTGTTTGGAAATCCAATAAAACCATGAAAAATTCGTTTAAAACTAGCAACACAAAACTTAGAGGGGTTCAAATGAAGAGTTTTAATTTCTTGGTCGAATTGGGGAAAAACCCAGAAAAATTCTTCATAATATTGTGATTTAAATCTTTCCTCTTAGCCCTTTTTCTCAAAAAAATTTGCCCAGATTGGGTTGTGAAATGATATGTATTTTGCATATAAAATCTGTGTAGATCTGGGATTTTTTCCCTAAAAGGGATTGTTATTTTAAAATGGTCGGAAAATTCGCTCGGATTTCTACCGTAGTAGCAGAGTTTTATGCATATTTCATGTAAACGAATTCTGCAAATTTAAAAATAAAAATTTATTTTGTTTGTGGGGTTGCTCCACCACCCCTTATCCATAGGGTGCTTCGGTCGTGTACCGCTTCCCCATCGGCCGAGTGGTCGCGCAGCCACTACGTAGCTTTGCGCCCTCGTGAGGTCAAGGTGAGCAGTACCTGGCCATAGGGCTGCCACTTCATAGCGGTATAGCAGCCAAGGCTCATGGCCTTTGTTACCTTTTAAATAAAATTTAAATTCTTAGAGCTGTAAAATTTTAGTTTTAATGGATTTCTTTTTATAATTTCATATTATTATTTATTTATACTTAGACATAATATATATATATTAATTTTAAATTCCTTTATATATATTTATATATTTTATTTATAATATATATATACATATATATTATATTTATTTATTTTGGAATTCATAGACATATACGATAATTATATATATAATGTGTTTTCGGTTTAAATAATATGTTATACGGAATTTTTAAAATGGGAGTTTAAATTTAAATTGTAAATAATTTAGTTATATGCAAATAAAATAATATTTTATTTGGCATATTATAATAATGTTAAATAGTAAATTGAAATTTAAATGATTACGTGATTATTATAAAAGAAGGAAATTGGTATTTTAATAAATAGGCGTAAATTTCAAAAGGAGTGATTTTAAGCTATTATTTAAATGTATATTAAAGACATATTTTGTTTATGTAAAATAATAAGGAATTAAACATGATTAATTGAAATATATAAATTATTAGATATATTTTAATTAATGGGGTTTTAAATTAACGAGAAATCTTGGAATCCTAAATGATCTTTTAGGGGTACACTTTAGATGATATTTGAATATCGAAAATAGAACTTACTCTAAAATGATTATCGCATTGGTATTGAAGAAATGAAAGTTGATGTTGATCATTTGTACTATTTAGAATAATGAATTCGATTAATTTATTTATTTTATCCATGTTGTAATATAGATTAAGTAATTTAATTAAAATTTAGTTAAATTATTGATGCGAATTAGAAATAAAGATTAATTTATTTAATCTAGATGTCTATTTATCAAAATGATCTAAGTATGGAAGACAATTGAGAAACTTAGAGATAATGAATGACTTAGTTCAATCAGGTGGTTCTAATCATTAATTATGGAATATAATTGAAGAGCTTAGGATTAGCGAATGATTTATTTAAATCAAGGAACTTTATTTGTCAAAAAGTTGATTTATTGATAATTTGATTTTGATTAATTTTAGATTGATCAAGTAGAGTTGTATTATTGGTTTAAATTCTTTAATGTCGGTAAGAGGATTTATGTATATACTATTTAGTATAATTGATTGGAATATGTTTGTGTTCAAGGAGAGATGAGTTTTAGTTGATTTACTTAATGCGGAGTTGAGATTAAGATTGAGTTATTTGATCTAAATGATTATTTACTAAAAGTTTAACTTATAGAATACAGTGGTTAAACTTAGAAGTAACGAATGATTTAATGAATCATATGTGATTGAGTTGTTTGACTTATTGCTATAAGAATAATTTATTTAACCCAAATGTTTTATAAATCAAGTGGATTTATTTACAGTATATGATTGTGAGACGTAGAGTGATTGATTGGCTTAATTCCAGTTCGATGATGTTATTTATTTAAATGTCTTGATTTTGGAATATGGTTGTGAAATTTAGAGTATGTGATCTGTTCCTTGCATTTTCTATGTCGTGAAAAGAAATGGGTTCGATTGATTGGATATATGCAAGTCATGAAACTATGTTTGACTGGATCTAGGAAATCCGAACAATAGCTTACTCTATTGTCTGAAAATGCTTTCAATGTTTAATTGTTCGTCTTCGATGTTGAGGAATTAGAGTGTATGTTTGACAGCCTTCCAGATAGGGGTTCATTATTGGTATGGGTGGTTGTACGTGAGTCAACTGTGATGTGATGTGGAAAATGTGTATAGTTACACCATGTCGTTTCACCCAGTTTTCACGAACGGGATTGGTGTGTGCCTCCTTGGGAATAGGAGAGGGTTTTGTAATTTGTGCCTCCTTGGGAATAGGAGAGGGTTTTGTGATTTGTGCCTCCTTTGGATGGAGTGGTATTTTGTATTTTGTTTTCCTCCAGTGTATGGAGTGGATTATGTGACCTTGTTTCTTCCCGTGTTTGGAGAGGGCTAGACCTTGTTGCCTCCAGTGTTTGGAGAGGGTCTTGACCTTGTGGTCTTCAGTGTTTGGGGTGAATATCCTTGTTTTGTTACCTCCTTGAAATGGAGAAGTCGTGTTATCTTGTTTCTTATTGTGGATTTCACCGTGTGGGTTGTCTTAGGAGAGTGGCTTGCAATGGGCGCCGGCGCACAAAGTGGTGCCAGGATAACCCTTTGTAAGTTGGTTAATTTAGTGATAACTAAATTAAACTTTTAGAAGCTTAGGTTGCATCAAACATTAAACAAGATAATTTGTGCCTCGCTCATGGGCCCAAGGGCTTGTTTTAGACCTGGGATGAGACGGGAAGGCCTGGAATGGCAAGATCATCTATCTCGTCTCCACGAGAGGTATTTGGTTCTGCATGAGTAAGCATTGGTGCCGGGATTTCGGTTGAGGCTACCAGGATAACCCATGGAGTGGGGGCCGGGGCCTAGGAAGATTCCCAGAGGATATCCCATGACGAGCTATGCGATGACACTCTTCCTAAGTCAACAGTTTGTACTTGATATCTGTGACATCCTTGATCTATTCAACATTTTGTACTTGATATTTGTGACATCCTTGATCTATTCTATGTCTGGAAGCAATGTAACCTATGTCAGTGTTGTGTGAGTTGTACCTAGAGTTGCACGTATAACCGTTCAGTCATGTGATGAGGTCTTGTATTTATTTTGTATCAGTTTTGTGTGGCCCGTGTCTAGTGGTAGATGGTCTTGTGTAGGAATTCCTGGTTACTATCTCCTAGCACGGAGGGAGTGGAACCTTTTGGATTCCACGTGGTCGGGTGGCGTGCATCTTAATCCGTTGGTTCTTCTTCTTGTTCGTGAGGTCGTGATTTCTAGCTGGAGGGCTCGTGGGAATCAGTTTCTTCTCATGCCTTGTTCTCTCAGTTCTTATTGTATTTTATTACCCCTCAGTTGTTATCGAGGTGGAATTTGTAATATGTAATCTCATTTGTTGGATTTACCTCATTCGGGGAATGAGTGTTGTAATCGTATTGTTTAAATTTTGTTAATTGAAATCTTTTGGTATTTCTTATCCTTCGTTGTAAGTTATCTTGTATGGAATGTATGTTGTCTCATTTCCTTAAGTGATTAGTGTTTTGGTTTATATTAATGTTTGTTGTTGTTTGGGTTTTAAAGTAATCTTTGTCTCGTGGCCTTAGAGGTTGTTGGCAATGTGTATTCATCTTACATGTTATTTGTACTTAAACAAAAAATTTTTTGGTGCATTTAAGTAGTGAATTTCAACTTCCTCTAGGGTTGCATGGCGGGGCATTACACTATTTGTCAGAATGCTTTAGCTTTTATTGAGTTGTATTTTGTTTCTTTATTGGTAATTTGGTTTGGGTTGGATTTTATGTTCAATGTTGGATTTTTGCGAAGTAATTGTGGGCATTTCTTTTTGTCTGATTTGAGTTGTTAAAACAATGAACGCCCAGAGTGTGCAAGTAATTTATGTATATGTATTGCAGGTGGTCATGAAATGTTTCTTGGTTTTGCGTAAAACAATTAATTCTTAAATGTTTTTAGAGAAGAAGGAATGATATCTCTCAAGCAACTATTTCAGATGATATGAGAATTTTTGTCATTTTCTTCTGTGGTGGACTATTGATTACAGTCTAAGCATAAAATATTTCAAAGCAAATAAAGGTTCAAATAATCATTTCTTCTCTCCAAAGAATACCCCTTTGTATTATGGAAAATATTTTACAAAAATCTACTCTAGACGAGGACTGATATATCAACTGCTTTCTATTGCTAATTGTCATGTCTAATCCTAAAGAGTATTAAAATTAGGATTCATGGCATAGTACTTCCATTTGATACTGAATCTAAAGCATATGACACATTATATATTGTACTACGGTTTAAATGTATTTGTATATATTATATAGCTTTAAAGTGCCATGGTCATTTTCTCGTGCTGATTATTCTAAATATGAAAATATAGTTATGTCTATACTTATAGTTTCGTACCTTTGACTAGATGGTATTAACTATGAAGTTATCAATGATTTGTGCATAGGTTGTGGGTTGATGAAAGTATCGAGTCTTAGAATAAATCCTCTAAAGAAAAAGATGCATGCATAATGCATATTTTGACTCTATGGTTTGTTCCCTGTTCTTTGTGCTAAGGTGAATAAGTTTCACTATTAAAAATCTATTTCTTGATTCTCAGTGTACTTTTGTTGTGTAATCATGTGTGCAGGATATATCCCAGTCTAGTATTACCAAATGAGCGAAGGATCAATATATCCAATGTCAACAATTGTATTGTACGGAAAAAGGTGCACGGAAAATCCCGTAATATTGTACTGTGTGGTCTAGGTGTGACAATGGAAGTTGACAAATACACAGTGTCTGGTTGGCCGTTATTAAATATTACAGCTTTGAAAGCATTGGCTGGAAGAGTTTCTGTTGACTACAGTAACCTAGAAGATGGAGGTGAAGATGAGTATGCAAGAGATTTAGATGATGACTCGGCTATGTTGACCTCTTCAGGAGTCAATATTGAGGGAAAAAATACTGAGAACAAAGTGGAAGCAGATCTATCTGTCTATGGAACTGCATACAAAGCATTTGGAGGTGGTAAAAGAGGGAAGGAGGCATGCCATGCTTTTGCGGCTTTGTGTGAAGTGTCCTCAATCAACATGTTCATATCCAACTATGTTAAGCGATTACAGGTTGGAAAATAGTAATACTTATTTCAATTTGTCACGTCATACCTGGATTTGATCAGTTCCATGTTTAACTTTAGGTAATAAGTGGTTTCAAGGATAAGTGCTGTGTGCCAGATGCTAGGATGCCATCTAATGTCAATCTTTAAGATCTGACATTTTCAAAATGATTCCAGATATTATAATGGTGAGTGCAAAGCATTGGGCTGCCAGTGAAATATACAATATTCTTTATAGTTTCTCTGTATAACTTTTATTCTCATAGGACAAGCTTCACTTAGGCACATTGTAGGATAGGCTGGGCTCTTAATCTTAATGCATTGTGTATATTCTGTGTGCTCAGTTTTGGCAACTACCTCTAAGTTTGTATCAGGGTTAGTCCAAATCCTGTTTCCGAAAATTTCTGGCCTTAAAGGGAGTGAAACTGCTGTCTTTTGGCATACTCCTTGCCATTGTGGTTAGGGTCTTGTTGTACCTTGCAACTCCATTCAGTTGAATTGTGTGTGCTAATGTATGTTGCCTCTTGATTCCAAGTAATCTGAAATATTATTTAAACTCATCTAAATTTAACTCACAATCATTGTTTGATCATAACGTCTTCAACTTATATTGAGACTCTGTTTCTATCATCACTTCAATGTTTAAAACTAATGGAAATTTGAAATACTTTATATTTTGCTCCTGAAGAAGTAAAAGCGAATGTTCTTGTAGAACTCATCACAGAATTCTAAAAACAACCCTTATTAAGTTATTGAATTGAATTAGGTCTACATATGCTAATACTAAAACTCTGATGACATTGCCATGTGCTTTGTTTTGCGAAAAGGCTACCATTTTCAAAACAAGCAACCATCATGCAGACCAGTATTCTAAGTGGCGCTCTGTGCACCATTCTGCTTGGTTAACAATATCAACCTATGAAAAATTTAAATGGCCAAACCTCCTATGCCATTATCAGCTGTAACAATTAAGTTAAATAATACTTTTTCACTCACATTGATCTTTGTTCCTGTTTATTGAATGCTGCCAAGATGTCCTAGACTTCTGAGGTCTAGGCTTGTGAGAATATTAACCTTCAAATCTCCATTGATTTATGAATCGCTTCTTGCTTCTAATTTTGGAGTTCTAGGTAAGTGCATGCTGCAAACCTTAAACATCTTCTGACATCACTTTCTGCAATTTTTGAAGAATCATTCCATCTGAAAAGATACAATAGGCCTTATGTGTTCTTTACAGCCTAGTTGCGAACGCATAGTACATGAGTAAAATAGCAGTATATAAGAGCAATGATCACAAGTGAAAGATATAGCTTGACAGCTTCAAATATTTCATAACTTGGAATGGGTTCACCAAGGTAATCATCAAAGGTGCAACCTTTTGTACCTTTGAGTATGCCTTTCAATATTAAAGAACTTAGTAGATCAAATTAGCAACATAATCAAACTTAGCATACCTGATGCTCAACTATAGACTTGAAGCACTCAAGTACATTTATGCTACCAACAAGATCCCTCTTTGTAACCCCCCCTTCCCCCACATCTTGGAGAAAAATTGAGATTCCTGAATGTCTACTTTTGGTTTTGTAGATTCAAATAGTAGTACTGTTGCGTGGTCCACCAATGCCAATTCATTTGTCCATTTCTATCTAGGGTTGCACAAGGTTTAACCAAGGTTACACATGGAGATATCCCCACTCTTGATTGGCATCCTTATTCTGCCTGGTGCCCTTGGGATGGTATGGGGCATCCCTTGGCTGTCCAATGTCTCCGAGGAAACTGTGGATATATTCCTAGGATGTTGTCCACTAGGGCAAGACATCCTTGGGACAGTTGAGGATGTTTGAGACACCCCTCAACCATCCTAGCAACAGCTAGGGACACTTGACACATCCCTCGATCATAGCAGAAAAATATGTTTTGGGGAAAAAATCAGCAAACCAAAAGTATAAGATTGTTTCAAAAAATCGGAAAAAAATAGGGGAAAAATTAGATTTTCAACAAAACATAGAAAAATGCAAAAAAAGAGAGAAAAACCTACTATTTTTTAAACTTAAAATTAGAGCTTAGTCCATGAATTGTAGAATATAGTTTTTTTCATTGACGGTCATATTGTTGATTAATTGCATTGCAGATTGCATTTTGCATGGTGCATAAATGATAACTAAATACTGATCTATGTTACACCAAGTTTTTGGAATGGTGATGGCAAGGGATGGAGCGATGCTTTTCTTGGAGGGAATTTTTGGGAGGTCATTTTTTAGTTGGATGGCAAGGGATGAATATTTAAAAATAGGGAAAATTTTAAAGTTTAGGAATTTTAAATGTTCATATGATAACATTGATAAGGCATTTGTCACATACATTTTAGAAACCTTAATACATAATTTTAGAATTGAATTGAGATTTCATGAGTTGACAACCAAATTAACAAAATTTAATTTGCTTTCATTGTCAATGTGCATATATATTATATAAAAATATTAACAATATGTCCAAAGACTATAGGTTTCAACTACAAAATGATAAAAACATTAAAAACATGCCACTGCCCTTAATCATCATTTGTTCTCTGCATCAAAATTGAAGTCTAAGTCTGAGTTGCTGCCATTGTGAGGGACTGCCTCATCCAATGGAACCCTAGTCAATTCCACATGTATCTCCTCCTCACCAACCTATGTGACATCTTTAGGATCAACATCCCAACATGCAATTGGAGTCCAATGATACTAAGGAATCTATCAATTTTGAAGTCGCAAGGCACTATGCATGGCCACCAACTTCTTTGATGGTAAAGAGGTAAGTCTATTCTTCTTGATTGACTATATGAAGTTGTAAGTATGATTGAGGGGCAACACCCCTAGCGGGGTTGAGGAGTAGTGCCTCTTGTGTGACAGGGTAGGGTCGAGGTGCAGAGCCCTTGTCTCCAAGCCCAAATTAAAGCCTTTGAAACTACACAATCCCTCAAGGCATATACCATTTTTTCCTAATTTTATTGATTTTTTAGTTAATGATGCAACATAAGGGATGCACCACCAAGGTACATTCAATGAAAAAAATTGTAAATCAAGAAAAAAGATTATTATGTTGGTTTTGCAAAAAACATTAGTTTTTGGTTGAATTAGTCAATGTGTGGTTTCTACTTGTGCTATCAACTCTCCTTGACCCCTTCATAACTTTGACTTTTTTTCATGTGATACCCAATTATTTTAGATTGTGTGAACTTGGGGCAAATCTTGTTGTTCTATGATGCATTCTTCGTGTTGTACTAGGAGTATTATTAGTGAATTGATCCACACATTGATTTGTTTCGATTATGAAATTGTTGATGACAAGCTTAAATGATTAAAATGATTCTAGACTAGAGGGAGCATATATTTTTATATACTATGCATTCTTTGTGTCGTGAGCATATAATTCTACTAGTGAATTGATTGCCTGCCCACGTTTGACATATTGGTATGGCACACCTCACACTTTGATGTATTGACAAATGTGTCCCTCTCCACACATAATCCGAAATATCCCCCTTAGTTTTTTTTTTTTAAATTTTAACACACACACTTCACTTGTTAATATTAACCCAAGAAAGATGACAAGCTGAAAGCAACCCTTCACTTTTTGATCACCTAGATCCCGGAATGGGCAAGGTGGGAGCATACGATGTAAGGGGATCTATTAGCAATAAACTGAAAATGCTGGAAGTACAAATCATATTGGCGGCAAGCCGACCAATATAGAAAATGTAAATACTTAGGTGGCAAGCCAACCTCTTCCACTTTTCAATGAGCTACAAGAAAGTAAATGAAATGTAAACGCTTAGGCGGCAAGCCAACCTCTTCCACTTTTCAGTAGGTAACAAAAAGAAAGCAACTAGGCGGCAAGCTAGCCTCTTCCACTTTTCAGTGGGAATGAAAAACAAAGAGCAGAAATGAAAGAGCTGATTAGTACTATTGAATCAGCGTTACAATATTGAATCTCTTGCAATGAAACTTGAGATAACTTAGCTATCTGAATGTCCAAATGTTAGACAATGATCTCCATGACAAATACAAAGATAAGCATCAAGAAAATAAGGCAAAATATTGAAAATAATAAGTCTGATATAAAATGGCAGCGTTCTGATTTTCTGATCTGCAAGCCTGGAAATCACCAATATGCTTGTATCTCTCTCAAAACACCTCCGAATGAACTCAAACTGAAGGCAAATGATGCCTAGAAGCTAGACATCCCAATCCAAGCAGCCAAACACTCTACAATAGTCACCAACTTCAGAGCACGGTTCCCAAGGCACTCACAAAACTCAGTAGTACGGCCTCCTTGAGAAAGGTGGCCTTGACTTAAAAATCACAAACTCCACCAAAAATTACCAAAACTTGAGCATAGGGTCGCCCAAGCTAGAGGAATGCATAGAAACAATACCCAGAACAATCTCCCAACTCCTCCGGAAGGTGTAATAAAAAACGTGCTTCAGCCATACTCAGAACCAACAACATGAAACTGAAGGGAACACACCAAAAAGGAACAAACTGGAAGCAAACTCACTACCACACCCCAAAATCAGAAAACATCAAATGAAGCCATTACCTTGAAGCTCAGTTGCACCCTTTGAATGAAGGAGCACCAACAATCCATCTAGGAGCTATCTTGCAAGCCCGAAACTGAATAAGGCTAGGAGGTATTCCAACCCCGAAGCAAGAGTCTGGATAAAATCCAGAAACACTTCATTATGAGATGAATAATGGATACCAAATGAAGAGGCAAGGCCCTATATATATAGCTTTTCCAAATGTAGAAGTTTGAATCACCTTTTCCCTCCAAAAGGATGCCCAAGGAAGAGAATATAATATTCATTTTAATTAAAGTTGACTTGACTTTGGGCGCCCAAATAATACTTAGCTATTTAACTTTATCAAAAGCAAATATATCTCCAAGTTGGATGACCTCATGAAAGAACACAAGTTAAAACAACTTAAAGTTGTGTCTAGGCGTTGGGGGCCAAAAAGCACAATATTAAAATATAACTTAAGTTGCCAACTTTCCAAAACAGGCTCCAAGAAAGCTAGAGACGCTTCTGCATATATTGCCCTGCTAGAAATAGACACCGAGTGCTGAATTGCTGTCAAACTGCATTGCTAAAAATAGCACTTACTAAAAATAGCATACTGCTAAAAATAGTGACTCCAATCTTTGTTTGAGCACAAACTGGTAGTCGTCGTAACTTAACTAAAATAGTAAGTCCAAAAATATCCTCTGATGAAAATGCATGTCACACCCTTCTGAAGCCCTTCAAAAACCTAGAAAGACCCAAAAGAAAAAAATGCCAAACTCCTACAAACAACGCCCTAAAAACTCAGAAGGAACCTCCTAGAAAATAGGAAACCCTAATTCTGCCTCTGATTAGCTTGCGGGCCTCCGAGATAGGCTAAAGGTCATCAGAAGGAACTACTGTTGAGAAGGGGACATTACATAATCTTGAGGTGAATCCCAACTATATTGCGTGAGAACTAGGTAAGAGCCTAACCCGCACCCCCCACCCCCCAATTTTTTTTCTTCAGTTGAACACTAAAATCAGCAAAAATAACATTGAAAATCATTTGGAATTTTTTATGCTACATTTCAAATGTAATTCATATGATTTAAATGTGATTTAATGAAAAAACTAGCCAAACATCATTTTCCTTGATTTCTTTTTAAAAACGTGATTTTTTCTACTAAGAAAATCAGGAATTGCATTGATTTGTGATTAATCACTAATTTTCTTAGATTTTTGCTTCTATGCCAATGACAATTGGACATCATCAACATTGTTGCACCCATACATTATTTTTGGTATTGAGTCATTTTCAAGCCAGTATGGTTGTTGTTTATTGTTAACATCTTTGTAGGACCAACAAAAGGAGATTTATAGTGTATCAAAATTATTTCAGTCCTAAATGATTGACCTGTTAAATCCCAACAACCTTCTTGCTAACATATGTTAATTATTATTTGTGGACAACATTGCTTTTCTAACCTTGTGCAACTCTTGCAGCCCCGAGCACAATTTTTGTAAACCCTAGTGCACTGTGTTTGTGGACTACACCAGCAAATTTTGCTTGCAGTGTTTTTTTTGTTTGCTTTGTGTCTTTAACAAAAATTATCCTTCAATGGTCATGGATCTAATCATTGAGACTACATTTTTAATTGAATATTTAAAGATAAAAGGCTTTGATATCAAATGTTATAAGAAGAAAGCAACGGGGTAAACAGGCACATGTTGGAGTGCGTGTTCACAATTATTTATAAATGAGAGAGAAAGCTACATTGGCTGTAATTGACATTATGTAAGTTACGTAGTTATGTTACTAGACATAAATAATCTATAAGTCATTACAAATTTACGACATTACAAACATCAATATCTGATGTCATAATTTAAAACTTTGTCTAAACATTATACATTCTGACTTTTGATTTGCATTTATTGCAGCAAATGAAATTTTGTTCAAAGAGAATTACATTCATATTGCTCCTCTGGAATAAGATTTTTCGTCTCTTGGAAATCTTGGATCTCTAAAGGAGGTCTTCATAGAAAATTGTTAGGATCCATTTTTTATTGATTGAAAAGCTCTTCAACTTAGGCCTTCAAATTTGATCTAAAAAAATTACTAGGTTTAGCCCCTAAAGCTAGTGCAGATCAATATGGTAGCGCTGTAGATGTAACTAAGGGAGCAATACAGGGTGGTTAAGGACACTAAGCAATGAACGACATATAGGTGTGATGATGCTATTTTAAGGTGGGGAGGAGGCATAGCTCAATTGTTCATGTTAAGTTGCCTAGCTTTGAAGTTGCAGGTTCCATACCCATAGGTGATTACATTGGTTTGGTTTCTTGGTGACATCAGTGATAGTGATGACATCATCAACCAGATTAGGGTCTTTAGCAAAGGAAGTGCTATGTTGCACAATTTGATTATTCTGCATTGGCCAGGTGGTGAAATTTAATCTTTTTTAAGAAAATGGGTTGAATTGGATGATTACGTTCAAGTGTCTTTGGCTAAACTTTTACTATTTATTCTTGTTCACTTAATCAACATCTTGTCATTAGTAGTATAACTATAGTCAGCAAACTGTCAACAGTAGTAGTCCACTTTGTGCACATCTAGTTAATAGGATCTACGCATGCCTTGTGGCAAAATTAGGTGTTTTCCTTCCATTTTTTGTTTTTTCAATTATTTTCTACATGAACCCAAATTTGATGGTTGTATATGTCTATGGTTTCTTAGTATTTGAGCTCCGCTTAAGTACTTGACCTTTGGGAGGTCATAAATCCTGCATACAAACTCCATTTGAGCTCTTTTTTGAAGTGTTGCATAGCTAGTTGCAAGCTTTGCATACATATTTGCTTTTTATCCTCGGAGTATTTTTCTATGGTCTTGATGTCTTTGAAGACAAAGGCTGCTATCTAGGGATTCCTATGTTTTTAGGGTACAATATTCAACCATGGATCTCTTCTTTTGATCTTGCATTGAATACCGAGGGCATGTGCTAGGCATATGCGGATGAAAAAGGTCTCATTTGCTGAAGATAAGGAAGATTCTTTTCACAAAACTGTTGATCAGTTCAGTGGCATTGTATTGATCCATGTTGCACTTCAATAGATTTTAACCTAAATGAGTAAAATGATTTCCAAGGAAATGTTCGATATGTTGTTGTGAACATGATATATTACCTAACTAGTTTCATATTAGGTCCTATTCACACTCACATACTTAAGCTTACTTAAAGTCATTTACTTTTTTGTGTCTCATATCATAGGATTAAGACACTTGTTATGATCTTAGTCTATCCTAGGGTTTCGTCCTTGGCTTTATAACAAGGGTTTTCACATAGTATATTGCATTAGTTTCATTTATGTATCTAATGAATATTTTGTGGTCATAGCGTTTCCATTGCTTCTCTCTTGCATGGAAGGTTGTTTTAGTTGCAGGTGATCCTCGGTTTTTGTGGGGTTGATCAACAACTTTTACATGTTATGAAAGCTCCAAATCTGCAATTTCCTTCCCTTGTTCGGAGAATTTTCACCAAAGAACTGTCATATGGTTCATCTTGGTTCAAAATAAACCTCACAATTGAGTTCAAAAGGCCTAAACAATTATAAATCGATATCAAATTTGATAGGAGTTCACAGAAAAAATTGACCTTTTTTTCGCGTTTGCCAGAATTGAGTTCATACTAGTTTGTACAATCATGCAGATCTGTGTCGCTGTATAGTCACATTTGCGATTGCTAGAAAGCCATTGTATCTTCAAAATTTCATAGGGAGTATTTGCTTGTGTCATCCCAGTACAGTAGCCAAAAAAAGTTTCCATATCTGTGCATTTTTATTGGTAATGCAGTCTCAAGTGGGTACAACGCATGTGGGTTGTTGGGATCAACGATTGAGGTTTTTTTTTGCAGGTCAAAACCCTTGTTAATGACCAGTCCATGAGGGCTTAAACTTCTCTGTTGGCGAATAGTTGAAGCAGTGAGAATTGCCACCTTTGTTGGTGTTCAACGCTGAAACACAACCCCTCTTGCTCTCAGACTCAGAGCCACCACTGCCATGCTTAGACCAGCAGCTCCACTCAAACAATGTGTGTGCTTCATAAAGGTGGACTTTTTTTTGAGAGGCATAACTTGGGCATACAATATTGGATTTTCACAAACAAATAGGTGTTATAAAGCTGGTTTTGCATACTTTGCAGCCATTTGTTTGGCTTTTCTTGATTTTTCCCTAGATACTTATTATTTTAATTTGAACTCATATTTTTTACTTTGGTTTAGCTTTTGGAAAAATTGCATTTAAGTGGACTTTTTTTGTATGACTGGGTTGATTGCTTGTATTTTAAGGGGTCTATTGCTATTTCTCTTTCCTATTTTCTGTATTTTTTGTGTATACACAATGAATCAAACCCAAATTACTCCTCTCACTCCATACAATTACTATGGATGGAAGAAAACAAATGGAGATACAACTAAAGAAATGAGGGTTATACAGAGTTACATTGGGTAAAAAACTTGAACCAACAGCTGTTGCAGAAAAGAGAAAGTGGTACAACAGGTGTGATGGAGCCTACAGAACATTATGCATGTCTATTTCTCCTAATCTCCTTTGTCACACTGGTTTTGCAGAACACCAAATCAGATTTGGACTACATTGGAGAGTTTATTTGGGAAGCAGGAGACTTTGTGATGTTTTCAGTATTTATGATCTTGCTTTAATTTCTATGTCATCAAGTGCTGATTGGGTCTTGTTGACGTGGTTTTTGAGACCGCACCAACACAGAACAGAGTCGCCCAACGGACGCTCTATTCTCTCTTGATCAAAGTATTCCGCACGCTAAGATTGCCAGAAAGTTCGTGCGTTCAACTCCAAGGTTCCTTTAGTGCGAATAGGCTCAGTTTGGCTTGATGTGATATTGCTGGTATGTCAAGGGGACTTACGTAGTTGTTCAGATTTCTCACAGTCAGCAGTTGATATGTAATTTGAAGGGGATTCTTACGTGTATGATTTGGCAATGTGTATTCTTTTCTAAAACTAACAAGAAGTATGCTGAAAGTAAAAGGGAAAGGACCTAAGAAATTGGTACTCTATTCTAAATGCAAGGTATGTGGGGCTTCGTCTCAATAGACTTCAACCAGATTTCACCTAGCCTCCGTCGGACAGCCTCAGCAAAATCGGTGCAATCTTCAAAGGGGATAGCGAAAGGTATTCAAGTTACAGTTTAACATACGTACACCATCAGAACAACGCATATAAGTATGTAAGCCATAACCGAAGTTAAGCACAAGATAATGTCCAGTTGACCACGCAAGGCAGACTTATCATCAACAAGCCGCTAGTGGTATGGAATAAAATGAAGCTATCTCAATGAAACACCACACACCAAAGTAAGCTACTTGCATGAATTTAATCTACTTGGATACGAAAGGAAGAAGAAACCTTGCTAGCATTTCATGACAAGACAAATTCCATCATCAATGAAAAGATCTATTATCACAAAATGTGTTACACAACAGTCTCTTCAAAAGTTTTCAAAGGGAAAACTTTCTCTCTTCTCCAAATTATGCAAAATGCTCTACAATCTAGCTCTAACTCTATCTCAATTCTAGCTCTGATCTAATCTCTGATCTCTAATTTCTAATTCTAATGCCTTACAAATGAGGGGGACTCCCCCTTTTATAGCTAGCCAAGTCCCAAAGGACGGCTAGGGTTACAATCAATAGAGTGGCCAGAATCGTGCCACCTCAGCCCTAACCCTAAAAACTGCCAGAATAGGGAGTGGTACATTAAATGAATCAAAGATTCCCACTCACTCCCAAAATAGCAAATGTAATAAATGCTCCATACTCAGTCTTCTAGAAGATCCTCGTCCAGTAGTGTGTTCCCATTAGCCTTCTCTCTGACTGCCAACTCAACAAATCTGCTAAGTACGGCCTCAACCTCCTCAACTGAAATAGATGGAACACAATCTAATTGAAACTCTAACATCAGAATCGAGTGCTCGTGGCTCGTACAAGATTTTCTCCAAGCAGCCAATGAGTCCTGCGTTCTGGATCAAAGTGGAGAAATGTAGGATTTTCTAAAAGTCATCTTGTACGAAGGTCTTAACATCTGCGAAGAAGGGAACCAAGCAAACCCCTCAAATTTATCAAAACTTCTATTTCTTCCGATTCACCATTTAGCAAATATGGTAATGGCCTCAAAGGTTTTGAACTCCAATCTATAATATTGTTATAGCCTTATGTATCCTGGCCGAACTACCAGGTCGAGATCGGCGAAGCTTACCATGGATAGCCAAGAATACCACCGAGAAATCACATCTGGCCATTCACCAATGACACTCCATCAATCAAGAACTCGCATCGGCATTACGCCTCACGCTCTTC
Source organism: Sequoia sempervirens (assembly GCA_007258455.2). Lineage (NCBI taxonomy): Eukaryota > Viridiplantae > Streptophyta > Pinopsida > Cupressales > Cupressaceae > Sequoia > Sequoia sempervirens. Next base: position 5,754 of record VDFB02227474.1, on the reverse strand, counting down.
AAGACGCCGGATCACCTATTCGGATAGATAGAGGCATCATTTCCCGGGCACGATCCACCAGATCCATCCGTACAAAATAGTAGAGGCCTCAATAAAGCAAAGGATAGTCCTCCATGAATTTCTCCGTTCGTGATTTAACCCTCAGACCCATTTGTCTGCCTCTTGTGCCATCCTCCCCAATTCTACCAAGCCGCTGATCGACTCTCTAGGAATATCTGCTGGAGGCTCTATCACTGGTACATCCTGCCCTCGAGAACGAGACAACTGCTGAACATATCCAACTAACGCCTCGTGTTCTCGTTTCAACTTCTTGTACTTTCCTTCTTTCTTGCCCACCATCCCTTTAAGGGCAAGGAAGGAGTTATCACACTCCTCAACAATTTGTGCACCAGTAGGGCGCCCCAAGTCAAGAGTGGTGACCACATAGTTTTCCTGAGCTGCTTCATTCCGGTCACACTCGACTCGTGGGACAGCAACGTGAAGAGTACGAGAGCCATCCTCATCAGTGGAGATCTTCAAAAACTTTCTTGCCTTCTTCTTCGGTGGAGGAGCACTGATCCGGTTCAAAAACTCTTCCATCTCAACCGCTGGATCAATCTCCTCGCTCGGGCTTCTTCTCATTCTATCCCTTAGCCAATCGGGCACCTCATATAATATATCAAAGGGCCGCTGCTCCTGCGCCTCGACTTCTCTAACCTGTTCCACTTCTTCCTCATTCTGGCGAGGCTCATCGTCCTCAAGTGGCCGAGTGTCACCTGACACTATATCATCATCATCATTCATATGGCCTTTATCTCCCTCGCTGAAACCGAGGGTCAAGAGAATTGTCCTCATCATCCCGCTGATCCTGCAATGATCAACTCCTAACAGTACAAGGCACTCAAGCAATTGACTCCTCCGTGGAGGCCGTAATATCATTCTCAGATTCTCCGTACTCGGATCTAATGTAACCTCTCGACGCGAAACAAAGAAATCCTCTCAGATGCTTGGAGAACGTGTCTCCAAGGGTGCTGCTACTGTAACTCGTGGAGGTTCTGGCTGAACTAATTCTTTCTTTCTGGACTCTGGACCCCGTGTGATCTGTTTCTTCCTTCCTGTGGTGGGTGTCCTGTGATCTCCCATCAAGTTGTAAGTCAAAGCAATTGACCTACCTTTCAATCTGCTCACTCGCCTATCGACCCATGCCCTGGTGAATGTCATAACCGGGATAGAGAGAGTATCAAGGTCGGCAACCTCGGGCTCTGACCAATCTATAGGCGGAAGTGGAGTATCCCGAACAGCTGCATAGTCTGGATGAACAACATCCATGTCCTCATTGACCTGGTCCGGAACCGGAACTACCTCACACTCCCTGATCAGAGTAATCGGCAATCTAGAGAACATCGTCTTTCTCACTTCAATCTCATCAACTGCATCAGCCCAATAATCCTCAATGGTGGCCTTGTGTTTGAATTCCTCTTACAACACCCAGTTGATGTTATGGTGCGGGTCATAGTGTTGTCGGCTAGTGTGATATGAGAAATGATAAAATTGAAGCTCACTTTCAGCTTCTCTACACGCCTGTATCGAAGGACAAACCTCATCCGAGTTGCCCATCACAATTGGAAACTCTATCCCTCCTTTCTTCTTTTTCTTCTGGATTTTGTCAAAGGCAAGCAATTGTCTAGATATCTCTAGCATTATTATTTTATCTGTTGGGTACTTAGGCAGCCTATAAGGGTATGACGAGAAACCTTGCAGCCTAATGTATGAAAATCTCGGAAATTGAATAAACCAGCACCCATACCTTTCAATTAGCTCCTGGGCATTTCTAGAGATTCTGCACTGTAACCTCTCCTGAAGCAGCCTCGTGATGTACATGGTGAATGAATCGTTGACACGCTTGTAATGGGTTGTGCTCGAAAGGTGCAACTGCGTACACGCCTCATGAATTTTGAATTGGTGAGAGCCACAACCGATGGGTTCCTTGTAAGAAATTCCTCTGTACCTTGTCATCCGTGCCAACATGTAAATGAGATAGGAGCTCATGTAAAACGTTTTCGTCCTCCGCAAACTCAGGAGCTGCTCATGTATATTGTCGCTGATCATCTCAGCCCAATTGACATAATCCTTGCCCTCCAACACCAGGTTGATGTAATAAAACATCCACGGCTCAAAACTATAAGACCGTGGGCATCCACCAACCCTGCTCAGCAACATGATAAGATCACAATACTCCTGTTTCAGGTCCTCTGCTATGATCTCGCTTCTGCAACTTCAGACGATCACTTCTGAGTGCTCTATCCAAAGGAGTGGGGTTAATTGTACCCTATGCATCGCTCAAAAGTATATAGCATACGCTTCGCCTCGACTTGTAGATCATAGCCTTATGCACCGATCCCAAAAGCTTCACCAATGGTCACGGAGTGAGATTGGCAAGTACTTGGCCATCCGTGATGTGATCGACCGTGTTCTTTCTCAGAATAAATACGACTCCATAATCAACTCCAAACATCAATAGTCAAGGGAAACCAGCAACATATAGTCCACTTCGACGACATGTTGTGCTAAGTGACCGGCTCCATGACTCTAATCCCAAAATGTTCTTATTCTTGAATGTTTCCAGTTGACAGAGCCTGTGTCTCGTGTCCGCTAACTTGCCCAACTTTGAAAATGAACTTGACTTATGATGAACGTTTTGCTCAGCTTCTTGATCGTAGCCTGTCTTGAGGCACCATTGTCCTTTCCGGTTGTCCTCGCTTCAGCCATCTGCAACATAACAAACATTTCATCAGCAACCAGATTTAATAAAATAAGGCAGGATATAGGGGCTGCAGTTGAATTCTAGAAGCTGCAATATCTTTCGTATTTGCAAACCTCAGCTTCTTCTCTTGAATAAACTCGAATTCCAACACTTAGAACAGATTTCTAAGTGAACCTTGATGACTCTACTTCTCAATCAGCAAATTGAATGACCTTGTATCAACAATCAGCAATTTTAACTACTTCGCATCAGCAATCAGCAATCCCACACTAGCAAGTTCGTACTTTAAAAGTTCCTCAATGTTTCATCTCAATACAAGGCGTCCCTTCCAACTTTACTTCAGCAATGGCGTTTTACTTCACTAAGCTTAATTAATATAAGCAAGTACGAATCCAAATTCTTAGCAACCGGCGTACTTACTTTAGCAATGAATCAGATTTCAGCCACTAGCAAAGTCGTACCTCCTTCAACTCTCAGCACAAGCAACTCTGAACTTCAGCAAAAACCTCCTTAGCAATGGCGTACCTTTCTTCACTTTCACTCCTCAGCAAAATTCGAACTTCAGCAACTTAAGGCGTCCTCTTCTCAGCAACTCTCAAATGCGCCTCCTCAGCAACTTGCACTCTTTAGCAAAATTTGAACTTCTCCAAGCAACAGTCAGACTTAGCAACTTTGTCTTTCTCCAGTTGTGAAAATGAGTGAAAAACTTCTCCATTTTATAGCTAGAATTCGAATTCTAGAAGACGTTAATTTTAGCCAGTGCCATTAAACTCCACTACTCCACTTCAAGAATTCGAATTTTCCCTCTCTGGTTCTTCTGACACTTGTCTCCAGTCGTCGGGAATATTATTCTTCTAGAAACTTGACTTTGACTGGCATCTTTAAATTTGTTTCGAAAATTAAAATTAAATTCACCATTTTTGAATCCACCAGCCGGAGCTCTGTCACTTGAATTCGAATTCTTAACTTCATCATCAGCTCTGGAAAATTCATCTTCGAAGAATTTAATCAAAATTATCTAGGCAATTCCCTTTAGATTCATCGTTCGAAGAAAATTCACTCTGGAAACTCATTTTATTTAAATTTGCCTTAGAAAATTTAAAATTCTCCCTTAGGAAAATCCACAATTCGAGCACTGATTAAATTCTTCACTGAAAAAGTGTCGGCGAAGCTTGAAAGATTTAGAAATCCATTCATCATCACGAACGTCCAGTACCCAGAAGCAAATTTTCGTCAAAATGTCTCGAATTCATGGGTACCCAACGAACGGGTTCATTTAATTTTTCGAATTTTGAACCTTAGAAAAATATCCTTTTCATCATCTAAACTCGTTCTTCGCCCGTGATCACTCTGCGTTGCTCTGACTTCTTGAAAAAAATTGAAGAACTTGAAATATCATTGTTTCTGACTCCATTACTGAGAAGAGTTGCTCGTGCTCCGGAAAATTCATCAACTTGGAGCTCTAGGCGCATTTTCTAAGAAAAATAATTTTCCTTAGAAAATATTTTAAAATCTTCTTGCACTTTTGAAATCTTGCCTTAGAAAAATTTGTTGATCGCCAGTGGAGAGGAACTTTCACTTAGACAATTTTTATTTGTTCCGGCATGCCTTGCACATTTCATCTTCACTCCACACTACACACTTGGAAAATATTCATTAAAAGCCCAACGCCTAGGCAAATTTTAAACACTTAGAAAATATTTTATTTCTACCCAAGGCGCCTAGCACTTGCCATTTCATCCTTAACGACTTCAAATATCTTTGAAAAAATTTCCAACACCTTATAACTCCCTTACTCTAGGCGCACACTTAACATAGCGTTTTATTCTCCATACTTCCAAATATTTTCCAACGCCTAGCATTTCATCCTCAACGCCTAGCAAGATTTCACTAAGGCCCACCACCTTGGGCGCATTCTAAGTGTGGAGGAGGATAACGTCCACCTTTTACCTTGAGTTTACCACGCCTAGGTAACATTTTCACCTTGTTTACCATTCGCATTTACCACTTACACTTCAAACTTGGGCGCATTTCCTTGAGAGAGAAGGATGGGCGCATTTCAATGAGAGAGAAGGATGAAACTAGCTTCCACGCTTTGTGACCCTCCAACTTCCAACTTTTGTCTTGACTTGCATGAACTTGGGCGCATTTTGGAGGGTGAGGAGGATAAGAATGTTTGACCTTGTTGACCCTCTCCTACTTTGGGCGCATTTTGATGTGGCTGATGGATGAAGTTTCTCCAACGTCTTTAGGTGACCTTTCACCTTCCAAACTTTGTCCTTACATGCATGATTTGGGCGCATTTTGATGAGAGAGAAGGATGGGCGCATTTCCTCTTGTGTGAAGGATGAAAATCAACCTTGGGCGCATTTCCTTGAGGGTGGCGGATTTTCCTGTTTGACTTTCCTTTGACCACCTTGTGAACTGGGCGCATTTTCATGCTTGTGAAGGATGGGCGCATTTTGACCCCTGAGGCGGATTTCTCATACTTAGAAATTTTTTTCAACTTTCCTTCTTTTACTTTGGGCGCATTTGGACCCCTGAGCAGGATGAAATTCTTTGACTTTTGTTTGACTTCCCTGCCTTGGGCGCATTTTGGTGTGTGTGGTGGATGAACTTGCATCTTGAAATTTTTTTATGCCTCTTCATCAATCTGGGCGCATTTTGCCATGCCTGCTGGACGAGACTCCAGACTTAGACAAAATTTTATCATCCTCGCCAGCATCGTGCCCTGCTATTTATAGTAAGTTCTCTGAATTTGGACCTCTGAAGCTCGGAATGGCCTGAAATTTTAAACACAACTTCTTCATAACCTTTTCAACCTGTCGACACTGCAACTTTTAGTCACCCTGCTATTTATAGCCTGTTTCTGAGGGTGGCTTACTAAAAATAGTAAGCTCTTGATTCTGATAGCTCCCAAGCTCCGATCGAGTTGAAATTTGAATGAGGCGATCCTCACCACGTGACTTGCTGGCTGACACTGACGCATGCAACTGATTTACTATTTTTAG
>VDFB02227468.1:0-16269 GCA_007258455.2 Sequoia sempervirens | reverse complement strand
GACCCATCTTTTCTTTCATGCATCTATCCTTAGTTATTTAGCTTCTCCCTATGTTCATCTTAAGGGGGGTGTTAGACTAATAGGTTTTTTACTTAATTAATTAATCATATTGATTAATCAATTAAGTTAACTTTACTTTATTTCACTTAACCTAAACCTAGGCATTCTTTATTTTATTATTATTCCTAGGGTTTTCACCTTTAGGGTTTGGATCTCCTTTTATAAGGATTGATCTTTTGTAATCTAATATACTGGTTAATGAATTTTTGCTTCATGATTGCAGAGCACCATTTTGTGTCTCTTGATCTCTTTTATGTGGTAGGTTATTTGTTTGTAGTTGTTCATTGGGATATGTGAAGTTGGATTATCAACTTCTACATCTATAACTATCCTCAAAATTTGAACTGAGAGCAACTTGTATTTTAAATTCAATGTTGACACATAAGCAATCCAAAATAAAACAAGAATAATGATGATATTGATATAATAAAAAATCTCTAGCATTTATAAGTTCCAAGGTTTTTCCTATTAACTTGAATGCAACTAGTCATATGAATTTAATGCTGATAATGAGTTAATCATATTTCACAATAAGTTAATTATATTTATTTTCTAATACAATATGAAGCAATGCAGAAGAATGATGCCGCCCTTTAAATTACTACAATTAATAGATAGATAATAGATCTTTACACCATTCTATTTAATCTACATATTTTAAGGTTTTTATTTTTTTACAATAGTATCAATTATTGTGGTTTATCTCATATTTTAAGAAAAAAAATTATTTAATTAAGAAGAAATATTTTTGTTTTATTTTTAGTTAAGAATATTTTTTAATTTTTTAAAGTATTTAGTATATTTTACATTTTTATTTATCTTTCTCAAAATTTGGTTCATATTATTCATTCATGTAATGTAAAATGAATTAAAATAATTAATTTTAAAAAAAATTGATGAACATAAATATATATTCAAGAATATTACTTATGTAAACAAAATATGTTGCATATCATGCTTAAATTATGTGATTGAAATTAAAAAATTTAGAACATTTTAAAATTAGTATCATATTCAATTTTTTTTTAATTGATTATATGTCAACATTTCATTTTTAATTATTTTAATCATTTAGAGTTTTTTTTTAAAACATTTTTGAAGTGTTTAAATTGTCCATGTTTGATATGTTTTTCCCCATGCAAAAAGAAAAATATTCTAAATTAAAAATTTAATGGACATGAATCGTGATTTGGTATTTAATAGTTTATTTAAGAATATTTTTTAAATATACTTACTTCAATCCAACATTTTGTTTAAAAACCTTGTATTAGAAAAGAAAACTTAAAAATAGATCCACTCAAAAAATTCTATATAATTCAGAAAACATAGTCTTTGAATTGAAAGAGTGATTAGCAAATGGAAAAAATATTGTTATCTATTCTAAAATTAAAAATTAATTGAATATATTTTAAATAAATTTATGAAAATTTATATAAAGATTTCAATAAATCATTTATTAGTACTTACACTAATCATATTTCAAAGATATGCAAAGTCTAAATAAAATAAATCATTATTAAAAATAAATTAAAATTATTTGATTTTTCTTAAATAGCAATAAAGTTTAGATTATCATAGAGACCTTACAATTAATAATTATAATCTTTTTATTTTTTTATTTTAAAATAAAAAAATATTTCTATAATCCAATTAATTACATGTATAATCAATAATAAAAATTTGTTGATAGTGAATCTACAAAATTACAAATCTTGATAAGGAAAATAATAAAAGTAAGGACAACATATATTATTATATTTCCATTCATATAGATAAATATAACATAAGTGCGTGGACATTAAAGCATTTATTCATAATATTGACGATGAAAGGCAACATCGTCTTCTACTCCTTAGACGACATGCTTAACGTTGGAGAATGTCATACAACGCGGCGAATGCGGTTGATCATCTTCGCTTCTTGTACGAGTGGGCATGGAATGAAGTTGCATTCGTAGCCGGTCAATACTACCGTGTAACTATCACCTTCTGATGGCACGGTGAAAACGTAGGGGTCATATGGTCTACAATAACAGTCGAAGAAGGCGCCTAGAGGCAAAACCGCTACATTTACTTGGTATGCTGCTCCTCCACTCAATGACTATCACAAAACATGCCAGGAAAAGAAAACCAAAATAGTGAATAGGAGGAAGAAAGAAAGTACACATATTATGTTACATAAATGAAATAAACATACCACAGTGAGAAACCAAGTGTCAAGAGTCGTGGGCGTCATGACTGGAGCTGCAGCAGCGTTCGAATTACCAAATTCGGAACTGTTTCCCACAATCTTCAACACTCCTTCATATTTCAGATGCTGCGGAACTAGAAACGTCACTTTCACACTTTTTCCCTGCACACACAAGTACATGCCCCATTCGCTTTTTCAGATCTGAACGTAAACCAATCTTTTACAAGCAGCTACTTGTACGATAGAAAAGGGATGATAAATTGAAATTTTATACATACCTGAGCAGAGACTGTAAAAAGACCGAGCACACCAATAAGCAGGAGCAGGGAGGCGAAGCTTTTCACGCAGGCAGCCATGGCTTTTTCTCTGCAGAAAGCAAACAGGAAAATGAAAATATGATGTGGAAAAATTGGAGGGGGCGATGGGGTTTATATGGAGGTGATATTCCGTTCACGACAAGAACAATGCCATTAAAATGTGTGGTCTTTAAATGTTAGGTAGGATGGATGGGACCACGTGGATTAAAAATTGGAGGGGGCGATAGAGTTTATATGGAGGTGGTATTCCGTTTGAACGATAAGAACAATGTCAGCAATCCCACGAGTTGCAATTCGCTTTGAAAATGAAATGTGTGGTCTTTACTAATTGTTGTGTGGCCGATTGTCAAGCAGATTTAATATTCCATTCGTACATTAATGGCATTAATGTAAGGTAAGAGGATGGGACCACGTCGATTAATAACTTTGTGGACCCATCAAAACAATGTTATCATGTGATATATTTTGTGAGGAGGACGATTAAACATTTGTTTTATTTCACACATTTCGTTTCCACTATTTCATTTGTACATTATTGACACTAAATGTTAAGATGGATGGGACTGCATGGACTAGTAATTATGTGGTATATTTTGCTAGACTGACAATTGAACATCTGTCTTATTTTTGCACATCTCAATTTCATATTATTTATTGATAATTATTTTGGTTAAATACATTCATTATTCCATTCACACATTAATGGCACTAAATGTTAAGATGAATGAGACTATATGAACCAATAATTTTGTGTGATCCCACCAAAGCAATATTATCATGTGGTATGTTTCACCAAGATAACAATTAAGCATTTGACTTATTTTCACACATCTCAGTTTCACATTATTTATTGATAACTATTCTAGCAAAATATATTTGGTATTTTGTTCATACATTAATGGCGCTAAACGTTAAGATGGATGGTACAACATGGACTAATAATTCCATGTGACCCCACCAAAACAAGGCTATCATGTGGTATTTTTTGATAGTGTGATAGTTAAACATCTATCTTATTTTTCTAGATCTCAATTTTACATTATTTATTGTTTTCAACAACATTTTATAATCTTGCAAAGGAAAATAATTGTTTCCTCATCTTAATCAGGGCTAATTAAATAAAATGGAAACATTTAAATAATAATTAAAAAATATGTTAAGAATGCAAAAATAATGGATATAGGTACTTAACTTTAAAAAAAGTAATGAAAAATCATTTTTCAATTACGTATATGTATTGTTTTATCTTATAGATATTTACACCCAATATTGTATATTACTTATTACTTTTTTTTGCATTCATTTTTATATATATTTTTACTTTCTAATATAAATTTTTATTTTGTTACATTCATCTTAAATATCTAGTTATTATGAATATTGATGTATTTATTTATAAATATTTCCTCTTCATATGTGATTTTTGTGGGTATGATATTAATCCCATGGTTGTAGATTTCACACTTCAAATTTTTAATCCAAATTTTATAACAATGTCCCTACCCCATTTCACTAGCTATCATAAGATGAATAAGAACATGTTGGTGTGATATTGTTATGCCTTTGAATTTGAAGGCATTCATATCCATTGTTTTATAATCGACTTGTCTTTAATTTTTATCTCATCCTAAAAGCATCTAAGAAGAAATTAATATTAAAATAGTTGAATTCAGTGCACTTAAAACAAATTGAATTGCTTGTTGTCTTTAATGTTTCTACACATTTCTAGGGTTGATCTAGGCAAACACATATCTTTCTGATATAACAAAAATACATTTGATGTAATTTTAAATATAAATAGTCTCATAGACAAAATGTAGAGAGAGAAAATATGAATCAAGGAAATTGAAAAGAAAAATGTGTGTTGGTGTCAACCACCGAGCCTGTGATCACAAACACAAAAAATATTTACAAAAATCATGGTATATTTTGTAGGCTACAATTCAACATCTATCTTATTTTTTGGCCTCTACTAAAATTCATTGCCAACACTACCAACAAAAATTATCACAACAATTATCACCTAAAATTCACTGACCATAATTCACCACCACTAAAAAATTAACCGCCAAAAATTCAAGCAATTAATTTTTCAGATGTCAAATTGCCATGGTGGTGAATTTCTACCAGGAATTGTTGGCAGTGAATTTTCCACCATTGAATTATTGATGACAAATTTGTCGTATGCCCTTATTTTGCCACATCTCGATATCATATTATTTATGGATAATTAATTTTGTTAAATACATTTGGTATTACCTTGATGCATTAATGAAACTAAATATTAAGATGGATGAGAACATATGGACTAATAATTTTATGTAATCCCACCAAAACAATATTATCATGTGGTATATTTTGCTTAAAAAATATGTCTTATTTTCACAAATCTTAGTTTCACATTATTTATTGATAATTATTAAAGCAAAGTATATTTAATATTCTATTCATACATTAATGGCACTAAATGTTAATATGGTTGAGAAAAACTAGACTAATAATTCCATGTGACCCACCAAAATAATGTTATCATGTGCTATTTTTGATAGGTTGATAGTTAAACATCTATCTTATTTTTGTAGATCTCAATTTCACATTAGTTATGTTTTTCTACAAAATTTTACAATCTTGCAAAGGATAATAATTGTTTCCTCATCTTAATCGAGGCTAATTAAATAAAAATGACACATTTAAATAATAATTAAAAAATATGCTTGGAATGCAAATATAATGGATATGGGTACTTAATTTTAGAAAAATAATAAAAAAATATTTTTCAATTACTTATTTGTATTGTTTTATCTTATCTATGTTTACACCTAATATTGTATATTAGTTATTTATTACACTTTTTTTTACATTCATTTATATATATTTTACTTTCTTAATATATTTTTTATTATTTTTACTTTCATCTTAAATATCAAGTTATTATGCCATTAGTGTATTTATTTGTAAATATTTCCTCTTGATACAATCAATTTTATGTCATATGTCATTTTTATGGGCATGCTATTAATCTCATGGTTGTGGACTTCACGCTTGAAATTTTAAATCCAAATTTTATAACAATGCCCTCACCCCATTTCATTAGTTATCATAAGACAAATACGCACATGTTGGTGTGATATTGTTATGCCCTTGCATTTAAAGACATTCATATCCATTTTTTTTACCATCCACTTATCGTTCATTGTTTTCTCATCCTTAAAGCATCTAAGGAGAAATTAATATTAAAAACTTGGATTTGCACACCAATCAAATCAAATTGCTTACAGTTCAATGTCTCACACATTTCTATAATGATCTAGGTGAACACATATCCTTGTGATATTTATAAAAAATACATTGGATGCAATATTAAATATAAATAGTATCATATAGAAAAAATGTAGAGAAAGAAAATATGAATCAAGGAAACTAAAAGGAAAAATTATGTACCTCATGAAATTGGTTCTATTGGTGCATGGAATTTTTATTATTCTAGATATGAAGTTTGTCTACAAAATTATCCCCACATAATTTAGACTCTCTAAATAGATCTGAATGTAAACCATATATTTTTTACACCATTTCTAATCCTCAAATATTTTATTTATAAATACATGGTGAAACTACTATATTAAATTGTTTTCTAGAGTTTATGAAAATATAAAAATTTAAAACATTTTTTAGCATTCCATCAAATAATGCATGAAAATAAATTAATAGACAATACAATGAAAAATTTAACAAATGATATAGGATTTAAAAAGGATAAACAATTTACATGATGAAATCCACTAAGAGAATGAGGATATATATGCATTAATATTTAATATAAATGATACAATATAAACAAACACCAATCTAAAATTTAATAACATTAAATTTTCCAAAGAGGAAACCTAACATTCATTAATGCCTTAACATAACACTTCTCATTCTGAGGAATTTTCTTATCTCAAGGATGGTTCTAGTTCAATGTTTGAGTTGCTAGACATGGCTAGGGCTAGGGCCATTGGAACTTTTAAGTTAGCTAAGTGGAATCTTCAAGAGTTTAATAAGGTTAACATTAAAATAAGAGGTTTGAAGGAGAACTTAAAGAATATACCAAAGGCTCAATGCCTGATATTATAATATATAGAATTGTGGACCTTAAGGGTTCCTTTCATGACTTCAAATATCTTTGTGAAGGATGATTGGTTGGTTTAGAAGCCAAGATATTGGATACTAGTGCGGACATACAGGAGCTTCTCCATGCATGTCACATTTCAGTGAAGAATTGTGTAGACTCTTTGGAAGTCCTATTTTGAAAGATTAGTGAGCTTACTAAGGACTAATTATGGTTTTTATGAATTAATGGAGAAAGTGCATTCAATAAAATGAAAAGGAAAAAGGGTATAAAAAATGTTTAGAAGTTGATAATCCAACCTCACAAATCTCAATGAACCCCTGTAAACAAATAACTTGTCACCAAAGGAGATCAAGAGACACAAGAATGGTGCTCTGCAATCATGAAGCAAAAGTGCATTAACCATAATGAATAATTACAAAGAGATTAATCCTTAAGAAAATAGATTGAAACCCTAAAGTGGAAACCTTAGAATGAATAATTAATTATTAAAGGGCCTAAGTTTAGCTAAAGTGAAATAAATTAAAGGTGACTTAATTAATTAATCAATATGATTAAATTAGTAAAGTAAACAACCTATTACTCTAACACCCCCTTAAGATGAACTTAGGGACAAGCTAAAAGCTAAGGACAAAATGAATGAAAGAAAAGATGGGTCCCAACAACTAGGCTTGATGAGGTATCCATTTACAAATTTAAAAGATCTCTCACAACAAGAGAAAAAGATAAAACCACATGGGAAAAACTCCTCTCCAAAAGAGAGAAATACATGTGAAGGACTAAGAAGCCTCCAAACAAGGATGTCCTAGAAAGAAAAGGAACAAGTGAAGGACTAAAGAAGCCTTGAAACAAGAGTGAAGGACTAAAAAATCCTCCAACCAACAATCAATTGTCCCACAAGATAGGAACAAAGGATGGTACAAAAAATAGCACTAAAGTATGAAAAAGCTGCAAACATTGTCATAGAATGACTGTTGAAATGCTAAAAGAAGAACCTTTGCTTAAACATATGATGATTAGGATCAGGAAGACAAGAATCTGTATGAGTTCCCCCAATGAAACTACTCAAATCTGATAGAAAACCAAGGCATACATCAAGGACTCAAAGATATAGATGACACAAGGACCAACAATCTGAAGAATTGATCGAGTGAAAAATAGAAGGTCATCTACAAAAATAGGAATGTAAGAGTTTCGATATGGTAATTGTTCCATCTTAGTAAAATGCATAGGTAACCAGCCATTGCATCCACCTAGTACAAAGGAACAAATACTATATACATAACTCACTCCAACACAAAACTAAGGAAGCATTAGCACCAACAGTAGAAACCCCCCATAATGCTGACAAGGGAGAGGTATGACAGGTACACTAAAATTGAATGCTTGAATGTAGTGCATGATAAAGAACCAAGAACATCTAAATGTGCAGGACATGAAAGTACAAGAAAATATAAAGGGTGTGCAAACCAAGGCACACACACATGAGAAAGGTAGAAGGAAAAACAAAGGAAAACATCAACCCCCATGGCACTTTATATCATAGTGCAAGTACAATAAGGCACAAAGTGAGAAGAAAGATTACTTGAAAAAAAATAAAAATCTAGAAACCACCTACATGATCAGCAAAGAAAGTGACCCAACAATCTAAATCATTGGCCTATTGGCATGGAAATCAGTAGTGCAATCAACATGACAAATCATAAAGAATTCATATTTGAGAATATGTGCCATCTTCATCCCAAATATAGGAAGAAGGACTATCATATTCCTTCTACAACAAGAGAAAGAAACCATACATGTGAGCTAGTTGTTCCTAGCTTAAATATCAAGTGATATTAGAAAAATTTCATTCCTTTGAGAGGTGTGGCAAGAGTTATTTGCAATTTCATGCCTAGATTGAGTGGAAAGAAGATTCTACCTTTACAAGGGACATTGAATCCTACAAATGGAGAAATGAGTTGAGAAGCATGCAAGGGGAAGAAGAGTGTATAGATGTAGAAAAAGAGTTCACCATAGTGGAGAATTCCATTGCAAGTTTATCTCAATCTATGGAGACCATGAAGAGCCTTATGGATGTCCTATTGGAGATATTGGATGAAGACAAGGGTTCCAATGAAGTGGAGAAGAGTCTTCCAAGCAAGCCTCTATTAAAATTAGAGGCAAATATTATGATGTTACCATTTTTAGGAGATGTGGATGTTGAGAACTTGAAAATTAGATTACACAACTCATGGTGTGTTTCCGTATGCATTCTATCACTTTAGATCAAAAGATTTCATTTGCTAGATTAAGGTTGGAAAAACATGCTTTGACTTGGTTTGGGAGAACGTTGTCTTCTATGGATAAAGAATAGACTTATATAAGTTCCTGGGAACATTTTAATTGATTAATTAGGAAATAATTCTATCCAATATGTCAAAAAGATGAAAAGAGTAGGGAATGACAATTTTTAAAACAAAAAGAGGGACAAAGTGTACAAGAATATGCTAGCGAATTTTGTACAAGGCTATTTAATTGAGTAAAGATGTGTTAGAAGGTGGAAGTACTAATGAAATACATAGTGGGTCTTCATACTCATCTTTATAGGCCTGCATTCCTTTCAAACTAGGGTACATAGATGAAGCATGTTGACATCCTCATTCTCTTCAAATAGATGTTTGCATTTTTGCACCTGATTCTAATGAAGTAAACACCAGTAGAAGGGATAGAAAAGTGAATTCTACTAGCATTGAAATGAAATCTGAACATTGTGGTAAGGATGGTCACAAGAATCATCTTGTTGGAAGCTTCATCCGGAAAAGGACCTTCATAAGCAACCTAAGAAGGGTAAGATAAACTCTATGAACACCATGCATGAAATGTTTTAGTAGTTCATAAGCATAAGGGGATTGAATGTACTTCCTGTTGTCCTCAAATTTTAACCATGCAATTTTTAAATTTTGAGTTCATCCAATTGAAGTTTAGTAGTCATCTTGTATTCTCAAAAATAGTGAAGGTCCTTGTAGTCCCAACATGATTGAGTTATGTAGTCACTAGTCATAATGGCCTTAAATGTAGGTGATTGGGAATGAAATTGTTCATTTTGAAGTGGTTTTTAGGATTGAGTGTGAAAGATAGTAAAGAGGGATACCTTATTCACTTCATATTGTTCTAGTAGATATTACAATAAAAATTTATTTGGATTGGAGGTGTACTTGGTCTTGTAATGAAAGAATGGGGATTCTATGGAATGCTTTAGGTAACCATCTAATGCATGCTATTTCTTTTAGGAATAGGGCAGTAATGTCTAACTTCACAATTCTCCACTATGTCATATCAGTCTCTTTGAAAATGGGATATAGAACATAAGGTCCACCAATAGGAGAGTGTGAGAAGCTCACAAATATGCATGACACATATTGCTGCATATATCTGAAATGCAAGACAAATGACATATAAGAAAACATATCTACTTGAGCTATTATTGTAAGGAAATACAACATAAGAGTTGATATAAAATCAATGATATTTAGAAGACATGATAAAACAAAGATCAAAGGCTTGAGAAGACACTTCGAATAAAAATCAAATAAAAGATTTTAGAGGTTTCATCTGTAAGATAAAAATAACTTTTTAAATTTCATAAAACTGTTAACTAAAATTTTGGTTGTCCTAAATTAGTATAGAAACTGTATGCAATGATGTACATAAAATGAGAACCATCATTGGGATTATGCTAGTTTGAAAATAAATGTAAGCTATGAGTATTTTAGGCTGGTCATTCTTGCAGACTGAACAATTGCCATTCATCAAATGTAGTTTATTTGTTGTTTCTTAGTAGGAAGCATTCACCTTTAAACTAGACAAATGTGTCCCAACTTGTAAGAAACACATCATTGTGGAATCATAACTTTTTCATCAAATGAATGCTAAAAAAGGCAAAAAAGTGCTTTTCAAATAAATGATCATTACCTAACAAAATGTCAAACTGAAAAATGTAAATTGCTTGCAAATTGATGATTAAAGAAATGCACACCTGTTTAGTCTCAAATTCTAAACGGTCAAAATGGCTAACAACGCTCTCACGAAACACTTGCAACTCTGGTTTCTTGGTATCCAAGTTGCATTGATAAATAATACTAGGAGTAAGAAAGCTTCTAAAATTAATAAATGCCATTGAGTCATCACTTCCGATATGGCTGAAATTGTCTCAATATCTATTTACAAGTTGTAATGCCATAAATTTGCAACGAAGGGTAAAAACACAACCATCAATTTTTTTTTAACAAAGCTACAAAAATGCTAACAAAAGATACTAACTATTGATAACTGAGCACTAGATAGGTTGTATACTACACACTACAAGGAATGTTGCTCGTACAACATCCCCATCAATGTGCCACGCAAGAGCGAGGAGTGGAGGAGTAAACAAAGTCGGGTGCACGAATCCCAACGTGTGCGCCCTCAATCCCCATGAGATAGGCACTTAAACCTAGGGTAAACAAAGACTCTAAAGATGACCTAATTATCTCAAGATATTACATATTAGGTTTACTTAGCTTTTAATTTCTACGTTCATAGAGCTAGGGTTGGTATAGTGGTTATTTATAATGGGGGGGTTTCAAGTCTAAGAGTAACAAGTTTTGGTTCCATGGCATACATTACCAAAATTTATCCTTAATAGACATATTAATGAATCACTACGATGGTAATATTAATGGCATTGTTCCAAGAAAGTTAATATTATTGTTATGATACTCATCTAGAGAAATGCCAATACCAATAGAATAAAAAAAAACAACCATATTATTGATACTCTAACCTTACAAATAATAATATTATTTTGTATTAAAAGAACATCATACATATTAACATTATAATTCTAATAAGAAAACGAGTTCATTTATTATTACCTATACATATTATTACATATCAATTTGTTTATAATTTATTTGATCACTCACTTAATTATATACAAATATTTACACTATGGCTACTTACATACATATTAATCTATTTTTCCCTACTAAACAAAGTAAAGAGAAACATATCCTAGTAATACTAAATTTAGCCTAAAAGAAAGCTTTCTTCTTTTCTTTTTCTTTTTTTTAAGAATATGGGAAATATTCCCCTTACTTTATTTTAGGAATAAGTTAACTTTAGTTTACCACGATGGATAGTTTTGTTTTATTTACTTTAAAAGTTAGTGGGAAAATAATCAAGGGATCCTTAAACATAGGAATACGTGGGGACCTCCTAAATCGTAGGGATAGGAATTATGAGTAGAAGTAAAGAAAATTATGAAGCCTTCATCGAATAAAGATAAATTGCAATAGAAAGGAAAATAAAACAACTAAGCGCAAACTTTGACTACCCCGTCCATTACCTTGGCTTTGCACGTTTTTAAGGCGGTGAAGTGCCATGATGGCAAGAGATTAAACAAGTTAAAAGGAAATATTTTAGAGGATGATTCCGCCACATTTCCTACGCGAATAAAGAGGAATACCATACACAGACAGCTGGAATAAATGTAATTAGGGTGATCCGTGTTTGTGCAGAATAGCGCCCAAATAGACTGTGATTATATAAGTTAATATTATTGTTATTTTATTTCTTTTCTAACTACTGTTTTGCGTAAATCCAGAGCCTCATTAATTAATATGGTTGACAACACAGTACCGTTGATATGATTCATACCCAGGAAATGAATTTAAGCATTCTCATTATTTCTGGCAGTTGAACGATTAGATAGGATACAGGAAAAATTTCAGGAAATACTTAATGCTACTGCTGCCTAGGACTTCGATAGGGGAAAGTTTAAAGAATTAAAATGAAACAAATCTGACAATGACGACAGTGCAGATCTTTATAATGGGTTTCCAGGATACGTATTAATGGAAAAGTCTTATTCTCTTGGTTTAACGAGGCACGTGGCAACAAAATTTAATTTTATATAGTGGCTACTCCGTTTACTAGCTATACGCATTCTACAATAATATTGACTAAGCTACCCTAATAATTATATTGCAACTACTTTACAGTAAAAGCTCACTTAAATATATCATTATTACTATTTAGCTATGGACATAGCCCGCTAGAAGAGTGTTCGATATGTTACTTCAACCAGAACGCAATATATCAATCATTTTAAATCTTACATTGCTGAGTCGCTGGGACCAAACAGAAACGATAATCTCTCTTCTTCTTTTTTTTTTTTTTGTTTTTAGCTTTTTCTGAAGCAACAGACACCCACATAGAGGCGCTGGCGAGATAAGGAGGTGGAGGTTGCGACTGAAGGGAGAGTTTTACTTATTTATTTATTTATTTTCTTGATTTCAGGTTTGATACAGTTTGGATTTTTTTCTCCTATAACTGGACATTCATTTCTCAGTGTGTTCTTTTCCCTATTCTTGTGTTTGCTTTGATTTAAAAAAAATAGCATCTACTCTGCTTTAAATAACATTGCCTACAATTTCCCATTAAATTCTATTCAAGCTTTTCAAGTATGCAGTTAGAACTCCTCAGTGCAATATATATTTGTCATTCCCGAAATAAGTATTTTTGCCAAAATACAGGTCCATCAAAGTCGTTTTGAGAAGGTGGGCTTATATTAAGAATGTGGAATTCCTGATGGAAATACTGTTACCACTTGAAAATGAGACGTTAAATAAGACAACGTTTATCCTGGTAGTGGAAACATATTACAGTAGATCCATCTCTGGTACAGAACGATACAACAGTTTGTGTTGAATGGTTGCACCACGTCATGGGTAGCAGGTTTACCTATTTATTTGCTTATAGTATGGTACGCCGACTGATCCCAGAAGAACAATAAAATAGGGTAAGCCACCGCTCTCTACTAAAACCTCCAGCTACGCAGGAGACAAGGCAGGCATAACTAAGGGTGTCGATTTTAGTACAACATCGAGTAATGCTTAGCTAAAGTGTTTACTTGACTAATACAGGCCTAAAGGTTAGGGATGGGACCAACACTCTCATTCTTTCGAATTATTAGCCTACCATCTATGGCCTTAATGGAAGCTGCAATGTAGGTGACCATTAATGTTTCTTTTTAAACTGTTATCTATTTCTGGAATGGAATTAGCTATAGACGGACGTAAAACTTCAAGCAGATTAATCATTACCATTCGTATAGAGAAAAGTAAATACAAAAGCAGAGAGTTAGGCAAGGAAGCATCATATTGATTAACAACAATACTATTCAATATCCAAGCAGAGGCGATATCCTAGAGATACAATGACTCAGAATAATAATTGTTCCTTAATAAATTTATTTTTGTGTTCCAGAAATCAGCCAACACAAGGACTGTCATGCATTTTTTTGAACAAATGATTGTAGTATAGCCTCCGTACATTTCCATTTTTTTTTTTTTTAGCAATTCAAAAGAAAGATAATAGGTCGAAAGAAAATGTTTACAATTTCAAGCATTCTCAATATTAAATCCTTTATCCCCCTTTTGTTCATAGAAGATAGGCCTCTTTTCAAATCTGTGTGTTTTACTTACAGTAATCACATTCTCATAAATACGATATAAACATAAAACTTTAATCACAGATCTTTGGAAATTACATTCTCATATTTCAGTTACAAACATAAAACTTTAACCACAGTTCTTTAGGACTGTTATCACTTGGAAACTACCACCCAAGCTCTTTTTTTTTTTCTTTTAAAAACCAGATGACACACAAATGCTCCACACCAATAACTCCCATGAGACCTGCAATTTTTAACAAGATGTATATATTTTTCTATTTGATGGCCAATCGGGTGTGCTCACCTCCCAACCTTGGGTTGGAAAACCAACCACCCCCCAAGCTAGGAGGTAACCAAGCTACCGGGTACACAAAACAATAAAACAAAATGCCATTTTCAACCACAATGCTCAAAACAAATACTCCCAACCAAGATTCACACATTTACTTAAGGATTCTTTATGAATCCAAAGATGGGGATAGAGGTGGACATCACTTCCATATGGGGAGACTTATTAGCAAGTAGAAATAACCAACAACACAATCCTTCTTCTTCTCCAATCCACCCATTCATCAAAGCTCCTCAAATCATACACCCTCCATACAACAATCTTCCCAAAACACCATACTATCATAAAACAAATTTGGGTACTCATACCCTTTTTGTGCCTCTCCTTCTCAAAGGAGGAACAATCTCCCCATAGAGGTTCCTACACATTCCTATCCCCCACAAGGATTCTCTTCCCACATTGGGTGAGTTTATCCTATACAACCCCAAACCCACAAAAAAAATGCAAAGACACATAAATGGACAACAACCCATATAACCCATATTCTCAAACTTGCATACAAGAGGTAAAAGAAGAGAAAAGAAAACATACATAAAGATAGAGTAAGACCTACCTCAAATCCAAGCCAACAATGAGGGAAGTTTGAAGATGAGCTCCAAATTTCTACTCCTTCAAGACCAAGCAAAAATTTCCTTCCCCCCAAGCAATCCAAACACCAAGTCCCAAAAGAAGAACCCTTTCCTCTCCTTTCCAAAGGATTCAAATAGGAATCAAGGGTTAGAAACCCTTGGAGGAGAGTGTGACACATGTCAACCTCCTATTCACTCCCATGGACACACCCCCCCACAAGTTCTCACACATGTGTAAGAACTCTTGGGGAAGTGAAAGGCCAAAGAGTGTTCAACACTCAACAAGGTTTTCAAATCTCATAAATGAGATTTTGGAGCCAACACTCCAATCCCATCCCCCAAAATCCGTCACCCTGCTTGATGGCTAATTAAGAAGGGTCACAACTTGCAATTTTGACAAATTATGGGCTTTATTTGACCCCTAACCCATAGGTGACTATCCTAGGGGTTAATTAAGGGCCAATTAACCCAATTTAAGGACTAATTAAACCTTTGAAAACCCTCAAAAGAAAAATTGAAATTTTAACATAATAAAATAAATCCAACATGCCCCAAAACCCTCAATAAAAGTTTGATTGACTTTAAAAACATAATCTCAAGATTCAACATTAAATCTTTTTAATCACAAATTAAAATACAACACAAGAGGCTATGGTCCATTCATGGACCATAGTGGCTTCACTAGGCTGACACAATTGGGTACCCTTGGTTACCTCCAATCCCATTGGCCATGGGCGTGTACCTGCACACTCATGTCCACATGTCAAAATATCCAATGCATGATAATCAATAATTAAATCATAAATTCATATGCATATATTTAGCACAATCTAACTCTGAATCAATAAATTCAATGTCTATAATCATTCTTCTTCTAAAAATAACATATTTTATCAATTCATGTATAGTCATGGCATAATAAAGAAATCACATCATCACTAAATTAAATTTAGCATCCTATCAATTCCATCCCATTTTAAAAATAATTGTCCATTTCAATCATGATAACCAAATCATATGAGCATATCAATAAAGGAAACATAATGTGCATATAATCATCATCGCATCATAACCATAAAAAAAAAACATAACATTAAGTGTCTATGATCATCCAAAATAGTCTAAACCACAGAGTATCAAAATAATCGAATCAAAAGATAGTCAAATGGGTGTATCAAATGGTAGACCTCACA